>JAMPIV010011015.1:707500-797129 GCA_024509875.1 Oreohelix idahoensis
TATTGAGAATTGTTGGAATTGGGCATCAAACGTAAGGCTAGCGGAGATGGAAAGTTAACTTTCCTAAAGTGTCAGGATCTGAAAGAAATGATAATGATGGAGCTTCAAAGGATAGCCTGTCACTACTTTTGGCCAGGAATCACAGAGGACAAAGAGATATGTAAGAGATACTGAGAGCCTGTCAAAGGATAGCCTGTCACTACTTTTGGCCAGGAATCACAGAGGACATAAAGAGATATGTAAGAGATACTGAGAGATACTGAGAGCTTGTTAAAGGATAGCCTGTCACTACATTTTGGCCAGGAATCACAGAGGACATAAAGAGTTAACTTTCCTAAAGTGTCAGGATCTGAAAGAAATGATAAAGATGGACATAAAGAGATATGTAAGAGATACTGAGAGCCTGTCAAAGGATAGCCTGTCACTACTTTTGGCCAGGAATGACAGAGGACATAAAGAGATATGTAAGAGATACTGAGAGCCTGTCAAAGGATAGCCTGTAACTACTTTTTGGCCGAGAATCACAGAGGACATAAAGAGATACTGAGCCTGTCAAAGGATAGCCTGTCACTTCTTTTTGGCCAGGAATCACAGAGGACACAAAGAGATACTGAGAGATACTGAGAGCCTGTCAAAGGATAGCTTGTCACTACTTTTTGGCCAGGAATCACAGAGGACATAAAGAGTTAACTTTCCTAAAGTGTCAGGATCTGAAAGATATGATAATGATGGAGCATAAAAGGATAGCCTGTCACTATTTTTGGCCAAGAATCACAGAGGACATAAAGAGATATGTAAGAGATACTGAGAGCCTTCAAAGGATAGCCTGTCACTACTTTTGGCCAGGAATCACAGAGGACATAAAGAGATCTGTAAGAGATACTGAGAGAGATACTGAGAATTGTTGGAATTGGGCATCAAACGTAAGGCTAGCGGAGATAAAAAGTTAACTTTCTTAAAGTGTCAGGATCTGAAAGATCTGTCAGGATCTGAAAGAGATACTGAGAGAGATACTGAGAATTGTTGGAATTGGGCATCAAACGTAAGGCTAGCGGAGATGGAAAGTTAACTTTCCTAAAGTGTCAGGATCTGAAAGAAATGATAATGATGGAGCATCAAAGGATAGCCTGTCACTACTTTTGGCCAGGAATCACAGAGGACATAAAGAGATATGTAAGAGATACTGAGAGCCTGTCAAAGGATAGCCTGTCACTACTTTTGGCCAGGAATCACAGAGGACATAAAGAAATATGTAAGAGATACTGAGAGAGATACTGAGAATAATTAATAATCTCATGTTAGAGAATGACACTGCAATAGATGAATCATCAAGGTTAAGATTGTTGGAATTGGGAATCAAACGTAAGGCTAGCGGAGATGGAAAGTTAACTTTCCTAAAGTGTCAGGATCTGAAAGAAATGATAATGAAGGAGCAAGTGAAAGAGTCCATGCCTCAAGAAATGAGGAAGTTGATCATGGAACAGAAGAGATGAAAAAGGCTCAAGCAGCATGGACAGCTAGTAGTGAAAAGATCTTACAGGGAGAAGATTATGTAGTGAAAAAATCTTACATGGAGAAGGTTATGACGCTAGGACATGCTATACCCTTCAGTGGACATATGGGAATAGGGGCCACTGGACAAAGGATGGCCTGTCACTACTTTTGGCCAGGAATCACAGAGGACATAAAGAGATATGTAAGAGATACTGAGAGAGATACTGAGAATAATTAATAATCTCCTGTTAGACAATGACACTGCAATAGATGAATCATCAAGGTTAAGATTGTTGGAATTGGGCATCAAACGTAAGGCTAGCGGAGATGGACGTATGAGATGATGCATCCATCGTGTACACAACCAGCGAGCTACAGCAACAGTTAGCATTCACACTATTCGACATACATTGAGGGAGACTGAGCACCTATGGGTTTGCCCGGAGTGCAATGATGTCGATTCTCTTCAACAATAACATGTTTAATTCACATATAAAATAAGAAAACATACGTTACAACCTACCCCTTCGATATTATCCAGATTTGTGCACAAAATGGCAAGTAGTATGTCCTGCAGCTGTTAGGATGCAGTATTTCTCCCGCGAGCTACTAATATATTACACCTTCCAGCTTTCAAACACAAGGGCAGATGTATAGGGATCGAGAATTTAAAAGTTTGTATCAAATTATGGTACTTTTAATTTCAGAAAGTTAATTCTGGCTTTAATCTCCTAATCCAGGTGTCTGATGAGATAGGAATCTGAATTGAGAATGAGAGGCCGCTCAGGTCTTATACTGAACAATTCTACCCACTCGAAATTCAGCCCCGCGGTTTTGTCTTTGATGAAATCAATGACAAGATAGGAGGTCTTATTTTAGTAAACTTGTCACCTGCCCATCATCATAGTTGCTGTAATGGCCATGTTTGGTAGTGTAACTAATTGTTACCTTTAATGGAAACAATTTTATGTATAAAATGCCTTGCCCTAATTCTTCAAGGTCGTTATCTCCTCTTTCCATCTCTGTTTATTCAGACAAGAGACCTTGCTGGAACTGATTTTATCAATCTCCCGATGTCCTAATACTTCAATCTTTTTATAATCAAGTGGCATTCTTTCCTACAAGTCATGCCCGAAAATCAAACATTCATTATCTTTTAGATGACCATCTTATTTATCTTTTAAATGACCATCCCACATCCAAGCTGACCAGAAACTGGTACGTAATCCGAATGTAGTGTTCAAACCACGTGTCTGCAGATAACAATGCGCCTGTACTAACGTCTGAGTTTATCTAAACAAGCCACTCCAAGCTTGCATAAACAATCAGCATGGTTGAATCGTTGACTTTATTGCTCAACGCTTGGCTGTCGGCGACTCTCCGCAATCAGCAAGTGAACATGCCACGAGCGGTCAAGCCTAAAACGTGTAGGTGTGGTCGGGAAGTGTCCTTCCGATGATAAGATAATTATCGGTAGATGAAGGCGCAGAAGGAAGTTAATGACCTGTGAATATTGAGATAGAGGAGTGTAGCAAAAGGACAGACAGGAAGAATGGAAGCATTAATAAGCATTCTGCGACTACGGGAAGACTGCACCGATGGCAGCAGAAATATGGGACAACACTCATCACAAGAAACCAGGCAAGTGCCAATGGGACAAGAGAAGAGAAGAAAACACTGGCGAAGGATAGGGCTCCCACTGAGGAAATATCTGATGACATGGAACAGAAGGACTTGGCATAAACTTGTTGAAAGCCTACGCTCATTTTGGAAACATAGGTAGAGAGGAGGTTGAAACAGAGGCAGAGAGGACAGAGAAACTGGTGAAATCGAGGTAGAGAGGAGACAAAAACAAGTGAAAGAGAGGTAGAGAGGAGACAGAAATTAGTAAAACAGAGGCAGAGGATATTCGACTAAACAAACGAGAGTTATAGAATTTTCTTCACCAACAGATGGCTCCGTAGAAACATTATACAGTAGTAAGATCATCAGAAGTAATTTAAAAACAAAACCGCGGATCTTTGAGGAGGATCAGATGAAAATCTTGGTATCTGGAGACTGAGGAGAGAGAATAGAGGGAGGTATACATAACTTAGCCTCGGGATAGTCGGCCTGCATAACCAGACATGCTGTTGAATGAGAGAGAGAGAGAGAGAGAGAGAGAGAGAGAGAGAGAGAGAGAGAGAGAGAGAGAGAGAGAGAGAGAGAGAGAGAGAGAGAGAGAGAGAGAGAGAGAGAGAGAGATGATATCAAAAAGATAATAGGAAATCAGACAAATATAAACATCATGTTCTGAATTAGGGGCATTCAGAAATGCAGGTACACATTAATTATGACTTCGTGTGAAGGTATCTGTTTAAACCGACAAAATCTGACAGCAATTTCAAAATATTCTTATCAACGAAAAATAATGTTTCCTTGAATCCTAACTGTAATTATATCGTGGTTTACAGAGCTTATATGACTTTACATTACGTTGTTAGAGGTGTTAAAATCCTAGCACTTTCACAAAATTCATTCACTATTTCAAATATGTTTTTAAAATACAACTTGACAACACACCACGCCGCAATTCGTGCTTTGAGAAGAAACAAAATAATTAACCCTCCTTGCGAAGTTTCATAAATAAATATTACACACATAAAGGTATATGGTTCGATCCCCAGTTGAGGTGGGATTTTTAAGACTGCAAACGGCTCCGGGGTCGACCCAGCTTCATGAATTGGGTACCAGGGTAACTCTGGAAAGGTTAACTGCGGCCGGCGCCATGCTGACCACATCACCCCTCGTGTGCCGATTGTCAAGAAAATATGGGCCTAACACCATATTCCCAATATGCTTCAATGAGCGTGTAACGGGATCCTCCCCTACATAAAGGTATGTTTCAGGCACTCGTGAGAAATAAAGAAGTAGAAAACTAGACACTAGAAAAACAACAGAAGTGAGTGGCTTACCGGAGAATCGAACCCTGGACCTTCTGCATGGCACCATCACCTATCTACGGAAGCGAATCGCATTATCCTCTCTGCCATCTAGGCACCACAAAAATAGTGCTTCGTAGACAGGGGTCACTAGCGCGATTTGCAACACAGAACACCGGATATGTACCTAGGGTGACGCAGCCTAAATAATTACGCAATAACTTCTGCTGTCCCCCTATTATACAGTATAGGTCAGATTACACAAGACAAAGACCTTTTATTTGCTTTTAAGGCATGAGCCTCATAAGGAACATGCCATTGTCTCGTTATGAGCGTCGTTATTTCCATCTATGCCTGTGTACTGTAATAATTAATTACGTTTTGTGTGTATGGTATCAAACTAGCCAATCCTCATAAACCTTAAGTACCAGACACTTAATGTGACAAGGACATTTCACACATACGTAAACACAAATAATGGACAAACAGTTCTTAAAAGCAGAATAACAGAACAATGCAGATTGATTGAGATAACCGGCAATGTAACCTAACTGAGGTCAAGTGAAGACATGACATCCTGGAACACGAAGGAAATGACAGAATGCGTCCTCGAATACACCTGAGAATGATCAATGCGCAAATGTTCACGTGATCTTTCTCTAAATAATAACAAACAGCAATTCGTGACTGGTCATTAATTCGATTCTGCACCGAAGTTCACTTTCAGATGAACCGTTAAGCAATTGTCACTTAATTCACATAAACCTTTGCAATTACACAGAAATATAAATTATTATTATCTCAAAAAGAAAAAAGGCGTGATTTGTCAGCTAATAAACTTAAATTTTACCAGGTAACAACCATGTCTTGTCACCTATGCCACATAGCTTCCTGCACATTATTATATGGCTTTATTTGTCACCCTAGTCACATAAATCTTTACTGGTTCACAGAACACAAGTCTGGTGATATATAAATCGCTATTTTGTCACATATTTGTTTTTACTTGTCACATAAATCTTTACCATATCACATAAATGTTTGTACACGTCACATAAACCTTTACCATGTCACATAAATTTTGTAGATGTCACATAAACTTTATCACGGCAAAAAACCTCAGCCATATAGTTTGCTGGAAACGCCATCTAAAATTAGTTTATTTTGAAATTTGCAAATAAAATTACTGTATCACAACAAAAATAGGAAACTTTTCAAATGGCTTGTTATTTTATTTAAATGTAACTAGGTTACATTTAATGCATTCACGTTTGTTAAATTGTTTACGCCAGGTGATTTTCCCATTACTAAGTTCTCTCTATCTCACACACACAAAGACGGTATTGAAACGAAATCAGGTAAATAACAGGCACTCGTAAAACATTAAAGGGGGGAAGAGCGCGCTAGTCAAAGCAAAGTAACAGATTCTCACCGGAGAATCGAACCAGGGACCATCCGTATGGTGCCATCGCCGGACTCCGAAAGCAGTCTTTCTTTTTTCTTAAATAAAATTGTGCCTCGTTATGGCGAGGCGCGTCCCGTTCAACCTAGTCGGTTATATTAGGGCGCATGTCCAAATATAAAAGACCTTCAGGTCTTGAAGCATACCCAATGAACTGTCCCCGAGAGCAGTCGCGAAAGGAGACATGATCTATGGTGTGCTCAGATGGCTGTATGTCCTTTCACGACTCACTCTCGCAGAGAGGTACTGTCGCCATACTGATGGTCCCTGGTTGTATTCTCTGGTCAGGCTATCCCGTCTCTTACTTTCCTTTTGACTAGCACACTCCCGAATATCTTACGAGTGTCTGCTATTTACTTCATTCATTCATAACCCTCCACTCCCAAAGGAGCATAGGCCTTCAACAAACACATGCCAAGTCCTCCTGTCACGTGCCATCATCTCTTTCTACGTTCTCCTCATCATTTTCACCTCTGTTTCCAGCTCTCTTCTCCATGTGCTTCTTGGTCTACCTCTGCCTCTATTGCCCTGGGGTTTCCAGAACAAGGACTGCCTTGTAATGCTATCTACAGGTTTCCTCAGTGTGTCTCCATCGCCATCGTCTTCTTCTCATCTCTTGTTCCACTGGCACTTGTCTAGTTCTTGTCATCAGTTCCACGTTGGTAACCTTGTCATACCATTTTAATCCCTCTATTCTACGCAAGCACCCATTTATGAAAGTCTGTAGCTTTTTAATTGTTGTCTTTGTTGTTCTCCATGTCTCAGAGCCATACAATAGGACTGACTTCACATTTGAGTTGAAGATTCTTATTTTCGTGTTGGATCCGATTTCTCTTGATCTCCATATATTTCCCAATGCAATGAAAGCTCTTCTTGCTTTTTGTATTCTTAGTTTGATATCACTGTCTGTCCCTCCAACTTTGTCTTTATTGCTGCCAAGATATGTGTATGATTCTACATCTTGTATTGGTGTTTCTTCAAGTTCAACCCTGTTATCATTACCTGCATTTATTCTCATTATTTTTGTCTTTTCCCTCTGTATTTTTATATCCAATTGCTGTGACCTCTCATCGAGTGTTTTCAATTTGTCCTGCATCTGATTACGGTTATGGGAAGAGTCTGTGAAAGAAGCATTTTATACTAGACTACAGGAAATTATGGAAAAAGTAAAAAGAAGAGACATCACTATTTTGATGGGTGACATGAATGCAAATATAGGTACAGTCAACTCCGGCTTTGAAGAAGTCATGGGAAAACATGGGCTAGGAATAATGAATGAAAATGGGGAACTATTCTCAAACTTCTGTACTTCAAGTTAACTGGCTATAGGAGGAAGCATGTTTCCACATAAGAGAGTACACAAGGCAACATGGATATCACCAGACCATAGAACAGAAAATCAGATTGATCATATATGCATAAACAAGAAGTTTAGATCATCATTGCAGGATGTAAAGGTATATAGAGGAGTAGATGTGGCATCAGATCACCACCTTCTGATAGCCAAAGTAAAAATGAAACTCAAGAACTGCTATTTACTTGCATTAGTTTATTTATTCACTTCTCACGGGACTAGGGCGTACCTGTTTATTAGTGTGTGTGTTTATCAAAAGTAGCATCAGACAACTACCAGTTAACTAAAAACAAGTAGTTTCAAATTCGTTAGAAATCGTGTTGTCGGGCATCCACCTACACTTTGGCACTAAACCACATATCTAGAATTAATGAATAATCAATGAAACGCCAAGATTTGACAATCTAGATCCATCTCGTGCGCACGCATTTTGCACTGTCAGCAAAAACGTAATCATTAAAAATGACCGGCTTCCCCCCAGGGACGGCTTCTGGCGTCCATTCACACCCGCACATGCCTGCCTCATTGGCGCCGTTACCGCAGTAGAAATATGTAAATTCTGCACTAAACACACAATGAAGGTAAGCCAAGCTTAAAGTATCCGTTAACTAGATCTGGTAGCAATGATAAAGACACTGTATGAGATAATGAAGCCGACAGGAAATACAGCAGTTCTCGTTTCTGTCAGAAAATTAGGGAGAGGGGAGAGATGTTGGGAGAACACAAGAAATGATGACGTAAAAAAAGGAGACATAACAAAGGAAATTTTTTTTTTTTAATCACGGGAAAAATTATGTTACTGTTTACTGTTGAACAGAATCGACATCATTGCACTCCGGGAAAACCCATAAGTGCTCAGTATCCCTCTCCTTATGTCGAAGGGTAAGAATGCTATAGTCCGTTCGGAAATTCGTGCCCACAGAAAGCGTCAATTTTCTCCAAAACTGTTTGTTGTATGGACATGAATTTTTGCATGCAGTCTTAGATTTTCCATGCAGTTATTAATATATTTTTTGCCCTTACAAAACTCATGTCATGTTCGAATTTTCTTCTTTACGTTATATAAAAAACTCTTACCGTTGTCTGGGTTAATTTTTCTTAGTTTTACAGGAAAGTTACAAGATCCGTTCAAAAAAATTTTTTTTTAAATTAGTGTAGTGACTACATGTCCGCACGAGTGCGCACCTATTGTACACAGTCGCGAGTAACTAATTCAAACAAACAAACAAATATTTTTGAACGGATCTTGTAACTTTCCTGTAAAACTACTAAAAATTAACCCAGACAACAGAAAGAGTTTTTTATATAACGTAAAGAAGAAAATTCGAACATGACATGAGTTTTGTAAGGGCAAAAAATATATTAATAATTGCATGGAAAATCTAAGACTGCATGCAAAAATTCATGTCCATACAACAAACAGTTTTGGAGAAAATTGACGCTTTCTGTGGGCACGAATTTCCGAACGGACTATAACTGTTCCTATTGCGCGCTGGTGAACATTATGCATACTCTCATATGTCCATTCCTGCTAGCCTTTCGTTTGATGCCAAATTTCAGCAATCATAACCTTGATGATTCATCTATTGCAGTGTCATTCTCTAATAGGCGATCATTAGTTGTCCTCAGTATCTCTCCCTTATGCACATCCAATGTCTCCACTATGGGCGCTCTTGAAGTTCATATGTCAGCTCTCTCACTACCACGAACCCCTGCATGACCAGGTCAGTAGATCAACACAAGTTCCTGAAGATTCGAAACTTCTATGGATGTTTTCCATTCATGCTGTAGCCATCCATTTTGAAAATTCTGAAGCATGGACTGAGAGTCTGACACAATAACTGCCCTGGTTGACGGAGTCGCAGACAGCCGCCTCAGAGCTGCAGTAATTGACTGTATCGCCATTCTCATGCAGAATGTTGTTGTCATGTATGCTCCGCTCTTTTCGGCGACGATCCTACCGTTTACTCAAGCCGAGAAGCCCCAGCCTGATTTCTCACCACGGAGTACAGACTCATCGGGATACACAATGGTATCATCATTTCCCGCATGATCATGTAGCAGTTGGTTAATTTCTTGCTTTCCCACAACTCTAAACTCTGCACTCTCTGCCAATGCTGATGATGACCTGCTGGTAATTTGTCCAGTTATCACCTGGTGATAAAGCTGGTTTCTGGCTTAATCATTATTAGTGAAGGTTCAATAATTATATTGTCCCAGCTCGGTTAGCATGTTTTATTGACCAATGTTCTGAGTTCCTTATGATCTCCATTTACCAATGTCAATAGTAATTTTCATACAGAAAAGATTCATCTGGCTTGAATAAATGTCAATAAAAGGCATAGCAGCCAAAACCTAACTTTAACGTGATTTGATTCTTGATAAGTCCTGGGTTTGGTTTTGAATCCACATGGATACAGTTTATTTAACGAAATGACGAAGACATCCATAATAATTGATTCATACAAGGTACACAGTATTGCATTCAAAATATATATTACCGTCAGTGTCCAATTCCTTAAATGTCGTCAGAACATCAAGGCGATGTACGCGCTCTGCTGTAATCCAGTCAGACGGTAATGAAACGCCTGTGTTTGACGAATATATATATATATATATATAGATCATACACTGATTCAAGATCCTTCCATCCAATGGTTATCTACTAACCAGACACTTTCATTATCCATTAACAAAATATGGACCGACCCTGCGTCCATAAAAATCAATTATATTTCGGCAATGTATAGCCTAACTCTGGAAGGATTCAATAACGCGTCTTCATGGCGTGACGGTCAAGTAAAAATGGGTGCCCTACATTCGTCACTAAGCGTGACCATATCAACGCTCACACGTCACAATCCGACCGTGCGGATTGTGTTCACTAAACCATGAAGTATAACAATCATTCTACATTAAATCTCTTAACACCAAAATGCGCACTGCCAACTATAGCAGACGACATTGTTAAACATGTCGTAACAATTCCCTACCCGATGGGGGGGAAAAATCTATTAGATTTTTTTGAAATATTTTAATCAATCATCTCAAAAATTTAACAAAAACCCGACATATGGTCTACGATGTTCTGACTAGAACAGTGTCGTGGTCATGTCGATACAATATCAGTCATGTAATATATGAATTATTATATTAACTAAAAGAAATGTCAGCCGTCAATAAAAAAATTATCTAATTAACTCAAAGTCTGTATTAAATAAATAATAAAGTGTTGTCTCAGGAAAATTATCAGAACTAATGAAAATTAAAATAATTAATCATTGTATGTGCGTAGGGTATCAATCTACTTAAAATTTAATTAGAGAAAATAATTTATAGTGTCATAGTAAAGAAAAGTAAAAAGTAAAGACAAGTAAAGTAAAGAAAAGGATAAAGTAAAAATTAATTAGTGAAGTGTGTCTAACTTAAATATGTGTGTAGATGAACTACTAACTAATTAGCTTAATTTACTAACAAAATAATACTAAAGTACATAATATAATATGTAGACATATTTGCTAAATTTATATAACACTTATCACATACCTAATATATCTAAGTAAATTATTTACTTGTGTGAGATTATTTTGATTTCATATTTTCTTTCTTTTATATTTCATTTTTTCTCACATTTTTTTATCTTTATTTTATTAGTTAATTCAATAAATATGTAACTTAATAATGTTGGAAATGAAGATCAAGCCGTTGTCATGTCCCTATTGAATAAACGGTGAGTTCCATTGGAAAAGAAAGTTAATAAATTTCCACTGTGTTCCGTGTAGTGATGAATTTGAACTATGACAGCATTCATTTAGTCAGTTCGATTCCTGTTTCAGAATGATGGCAATTTGATTCAAATATTCTTCTTGATTGCATCATAACGAGTTGGAGGATGGGTTGACACAAACCAAAGTCCAACCACTGAGAACGAAATCTCGACGTATGTCTATCGGCTATAGTCATTTAGTTTGAAGACTGCGCATATAAGTTATATGAGTGCACATTATTCGCTGAGCTATTATTGTGCATGTAGTTAGAAACAATTTCCTCGTCGACGTACGCAATTATTTGAAAATTATGTATAGTTTAATATTTTTTGTGACTTTATGGACCATCGTTACTCTTTAATTGCCTTCAGTAGAATGCCTGGAAAGTACATCAGCGAACACATTTTCGGTTCCAGATATGGATTCGATGGTAAAGTAAAAAGGTTGCAATAAAATTGCAAATCTGGCTAACTTCGGACTTTTATGATTGGATCGACGTAGTGACGCGACAGCCTTCTGGTCAGTCTGTATTACAAAGGGTTCGCCCAATAAGAACTTTTCAAGTTTAGTGATCGCCCAAACCACTGCAAGCAACTCCTTGTCAACCGTGGAGTACTTAGTTTCTGCCGCTTTGAGTTTTCTTGAGATAAAGATCGTTGGATGGAGTATTCCCTCATGATCTTGAAGCAGACTCGCTCCAAGTCCGTAGTTGCTGGCATCTGTGCGGAGTATAAACCTTTTAGAAGCATTTGGCAACCGTAAAATCGGTGGATTCGAAAAAATGTTCAAGATACTTCGAAAAGTTTTGTCGTAATCGTCAGTACACGTCACTTTCATTGGCATATTTTTCTTTAACAGTGATGATAAGATAGCCGTAATGGATGACAAATTAGGAACGAATCTACTATAGTATTGGACAAGACCCAACAAACTCCTAACCTGCTTCTTGGTTTGAGGAACTGATAAATTTAAGATTTTAGATACATTACTGGGGACTGTTTGGATACGTCCGGCCCCAACAATGTGTCCAAGAAAAGTTATCTCATGGAACGCTACTTGTATTTTTGTAGGTTTAGTGGTTAAATTGTTTTCTCTTAATATTTCCAAAAGAGATCGAAGTCCGGAAAAATGTTCCTCAAATGACGAACTAAATAAACATATGTCGTCAATGTAAGTAATAACGTCTTGTCTTCCTAATAAAATTTTTCGCATCATGCGAATAAAGGTAGCCGGAGCGTTCATAAGCCCAAAAGGCATCACATTCCACTGGTAGAGACCTTGTGGAGTGGAAAACGCCGTGTAGTATTTGGCTTTTTCGGTTAATGGGATCTGCCAATAACCTTTCGTTAGGTCTATCTTTGTGAACAATGTCGTAGTAGATAGACGAGGTAGTAAGTCATCAAGAATAGGATGTGGTTCGCTGCCAGCTACAGTCTGAGCGTTTAACTTCCTATAGTCCACACATAAACGAATGTTGTTGTCCTTCTTCCTAACAATGACTAACGGTGAAGAAAATGGAGAGGTACTACTCTCTATGATACCCGAAGCTAACATCTGTTCAAGTTCCTGGGTTGTTTTAGTTAGAAAATGTAATCGAACAGAATATGGATGTACACGAATCGGCGTATCATCATTAAGAATAACGTCGTGACTAATCACCGATGTGCGACCAGGTACATCAGTCAACACATCTGGAAATAATTGTAGTAGATCAGCAATCTGTTGATGCTGCTGCGGTGTAACCGTAGAAGAGATGGTTACATCCCGCCAAGATTCTGTAGGTTGTAGTATAAGTACAGGTAACGACATATGTACCTCATGGAAAAGAAGATTCTTCTTCCTGTATTACTGATAAATTAGAATAGTAACAAGTTTGTACTGTTTTGTCATCTAGTCGAAGGTTGGGTATCAACCCCAGCGGGAGGCAAGATGGGACAGCAAACGAGGTAAAGGCAAAATCAAATCCCCCAGCCAGAGGGGGAGGCATGAGCACACTCTGCCTTAAGAAACAGGTGCTGAAGTCAGATGTACCAGGCCAGGAGGCGCACCAGCAACCATGGTACCATGCAACCCGCTTTGGTTTAATATGTCTACACAACAGATGTCAAAAAATTATCGTTATGGTGCTCGCCCTGTGAAGTCCCTCCAGGCAGGAGCAGTGCCGGATTCTGAGCCTCGACAGAATCCACCCTCAGCTACTGGAGGTCTCCTTAGTCCGCCAAATGGAGCCAGGAGGCGGAAGGAGAAAGTAACTGGCCAACCAGATAAGACGACGGCCCCTCTGAATGTCATGCATTGTAATGCAGAGGGAGTCAACAACAAAAAGACTGAACTAGAGAATACCCTATTTCGGAAAGAAATTAGCATATGCTGCATACAAGAAACTCACCTACAGGAAGGAAAACATTTTAAGATACGGGGCTATCAATGCTTCAGAGTTGACAGAAAAGATCGGAAGAAGGGTGGCATACTAACACTGATAAGGAATAACCTCAATGCTATAGAATCCAAGACATATAAAGAAGGTGCAGAATACCAAGTAATCCATCTAAAACATAACACTCTGGAACTGGATCTCCTAAACTTCTACTGCCCCAATGACATACCACTGAACATGACTAGCATAGATGTCCCCATTGGCAACTTCATAGCGGTGGGAGACTTCAACAGCCATTCCCAAAGCTGGGGATACAACCAGCTAGATAGAAGGGGCGAAGAGATAGAAAACTGGCAAGACGACAATAACCTAACCCTTCTAAACAACCCTAATGATCCTCCAACCTTTTACTCCAGAAGATGGCATAGCACCTCTACTCCAGACCTGGCATTCTGCACACCTGATTTGGCTGGGATAGTGGAAAGGGAAATAGGAGAACAACTCGGTGGAAGTGATCATCGTCCTGTATTCATCAAAATTAATAGAACAATTAATACAAGTCCAAGTCAGCCAAGATGGAATTATAAAAAAGCAAATTGGTCCATTTATCAACACAGAGCAAATCTGCTTACAAAAGATATTAAGGTACTAGACAGAGACATTAACAGAGTCATCTGGGATTTTAATAATGGAGTACTCAAGGCAGCAAAGGAGACAATACCGAGAGGAGCGAGGAAGAACTATGTACCATATTGGTCCAACACACTACAAAACCTACATGAAGATATGAATGAAGCAAGGCACACTGCAGAGGTACAACCATCCCAACAGAACCATATCATGCTACAAAAGGCAAAAGCAAAATTCATTAAAGGAAAGCTAGAAGCCCAGAGGAGAAGCTGGAGGGAAAAAACATATAAACTAAACCTTGAAAAGGAAGGGAGAAAGTTGTGGAAACTCACTAAACAATTGAATGACGATAACAATTCTCAACGACAAACCATTACACTAGACGATGCAGGGAAACTATATACCGGCAAACAAGCAGCAGACATATTTGCGGAATCCTACAGAAATGAAAGTAACATCTCCGTCAATTTACGCAGACAACGAGACATTCGTCAAGAAATAATCCACACTAGAACTAATGGAAACAGTCCGGACGTTATGTCCAAACCTTTCAATATGGACGAGTTAAAAACAGCCGTGTGGAAACTTAAAGACAGGAAATCACCAGGCCCGGATGGTATAACCAACGAAATGCTAAAACACCTAGGATATACAGCAATGAGCAAACTGTTGCAAATATACAACTACAGTTGGATGACAGGCAGTGTGCCACAGATATGGAGAGAGGCGCTCATGTGTCCCATCATAAAGAAAGGAAAAGACAACAGGAAGGCCACCAGCTACAGACCAATAAGCCTAACAAGCTGTGTATGTAAGACAATGGAGAGGATGATCAACAGAAGATTGAAATGGTACTTGGAATCCGAGAAAATTTTAGTGCCAGAACAAGCAGGGTTTAGAGAGTGCAGCAGCACAGAAGACCAAATCACATACCTGTCACAGATCGTTGAAGATGCCTTCCAAGAAAAGAGAAAAGTCTTTACCCTATGGATAGATCTCCAAAAAGCTTTTGACAAAGTATGGAAAGACGGGTTAATAGTAAAACTGCAAAGGAACGGAATCAAGGGTAATATGAGAAAATGGATCCAGTCGTTCCTACACAATCGGAAAGCAAGAGTCACTATGGAAGGTCACAACAGCAAGAAAATCCTCCTAAAACATGGAGTTCCTCAAGGCTCAGTATTGTCTCCCACCCTGTTCCTTGTATTCATCAATGACCTCATCCACGATCTGCCACAAGGTGTGAGAGCTGCCCTATACGCTGACGACTTGGTGGTGTGGTGTGTAGAAGAACATCTAACTATCGCTAATAAGCGAATACAAAGGGCAGCAGACAACATAGCAGCATGGGCAGAGAAATGGATGGTGCAGATCAACGCTGAAAAATCATCAACAACACTTTTCACGCTCTCCAACAAAGACAAAGCAGGAGAGATACGACTTGGAAATATACATGTCCAAACAGATGAGGAACCGGTGTACTTGGGCATTACATTAGATAAGAGAATGACATGGAGGCACCACATCGAGAGAACAGAGGCTAAAGCGAGAAGAAAACTTTCCATACTGAGGAAAATAGCTGGATCAAGTTGGGGAGCTAACGAAACAACACTAAAGAAAGTGTATACAGGTGCAATAAGACCTATATTAGAGTACGGATCAGCAGCATGGTCTACAGCAGCCAAATCACACCTACAAGCCTTAGATAAAGTACAAAATCAAGCGCTTAGGTTGATCACGGGTGCCATGAAGACCACACCAATAAATGAAATGAAAAAAATCACAGGCATTCCACCTTTATTATACAGACGAGACACTAAGACCCTGATCCAAGCAGAAAAGTACAAGAACATGCCCGCACATCCAATGAAAACTAGATTTGGAGATTTAGCCAGTGGGAGGTTGAAGAGAAGCAGTTTTGTGCATCGGTCCAAAAAACTAATTAGAACATACAAGGATGAACTACCAGACATCACTAAGGAAATAACTCCCACACTCCTCCCAACCCCATGGGAACAACATCAAAATTTCAGTATTAAGACCTCCATAACTACCACCTGCCCCATGGGAGAGCTAAATACTCTCCAAAGGAAAATAGCAGCATGTGACATGATTGAAGAACTATACCCCAGAGAAGCATGGATCCAAGTATATACTGATGGATCTGCAACCAGAGCAGTGAAGAACGGAGGCGCAGGAGTTTATGTGGTCTATCCAGACAAAGAAAATGAATCCACCTGTTCACCTACTGGAATATTCTGTTCAAACTATGCTGCTGAAGTACAGGCCATAAGCATTGCTGCAGGAATAATAAATAACACAATAAGCCAATGTCAGCAGTACGTATTCCTTACCGATGCAATGTCAGTTCTGCAAGCCCTCAACAGTGATAAACTGCCAGAATTAAACAAAGTCCTATGCGAAGTAAATATCAAAAGAAGGGTAGTGCTACAGTGGATACCATCACACTGTGGCATACCAGGAAATGAGAGAGCAGATATGTTAGCAAAAGAGGGAGCAACACAGGAACAAAAAGAACAAACAATCACATTCCAGGAAAAGAAGACCCTTATCAAGGCCATCAGGAAAATTGATCAACAAAGAGACAACTATCAATATCTTGATCGAGCAAAACAGGTGATCCTGTTCCGTATGAGAACAGGACACAACAGACTGAACAGTCACTTATACAGACTGAGATTGGTCCCATCACCCCTATGTACGTGTGGACAGGCAGCACAGACAGCCGAACACATCCTGCAAGACTGCCACATGCTTAGTCAATTGCGAACTGAACATTGGCCCACAGAGACGCACATCCACACAAAGCTGTTTGGGAGTCTTGAAGAACTTTCAACCACAGCAACATACATCCAGAAAACCGGACTTCTTGTGTAGACATTTCTAAACAACAGCGAACGAGAAGAAGAAGAAGAAGTCATCTAGTTCATGGAATATAGATTGTAGTGTTCTGGACGAGTGTGAAATTGTTTAAGCATGTTAATGTGGAATATTTTCCTATGTCCTTTAATGTCTAAGATATAATCAACATCAGAAATGTTGTCAATAACTTTGTAAGGACCGTTCCATGCTATGAGTAATTTATTGTCATTACGTGGAAGTAGTACATAGGCCTCATCGCCTGGAAATAGTTGACGTAATCGTCTGTTCCTATTTTGCAATGTTCGAGCTTTAGCTTTAGCGGCCTCAGAAGAAGCTGTTGCTAACTGGCAAGATTCAATAATTTTGTTACGAAGAATGATTATGTATTCGTAGGATGACTGGGTATCCTGAGTCATCTCGGCGTCGATTAGTAAGTCCTTTATTAGTCCCATTGGACCTCTTGGTGGAGCGCCGAAAACTAATTCGAATGAAGAGAAGCCAGTCGGTTCATGTGGCACCTCTCGATAAGCAAACAGGACAGCTGGGAGTGCTCTGTCCCAGTCCTGAGGGTGTTTGACTGTAACCTTATGCAGTAATTGCTTAAGGGTGCGGTTCAGCCGTTCGACAGCACCATTGCTCATTGGATGATAAATGCTACTAAGGTTTCTATCAATATACCAAGTCTTCATTACCTCCGTCATGGTGTCAGATATGAATTGAGATCCATGGTCTGACAATAACTTCCTAGGGAAGCCTATCCTAGAAAAAAATAATATGTAATGCATCAGCTACATCTGCTGTGGTGGTGGTCTTCAAATGAATAGCTTCTGGCCATCGTGTGCATAAATCAATGCAAGTGAGGACAAATCTATGCCCTCTGGCTGAAGGTAAGAGTGGACCAATGATATCTGTGGCCATTTTCTCAAAAGGACGTACTGAGATGTCTCAGGCCTGAATAGGGGCAGTGTGAAAAGCTCCTCGTGACTTAACTTCTTGACAGATATTACAAGAGCGTACATATTGTGACACATCCCGTGATACTCCTGGCCAAAAAAATGAGGATAATACTCGAGATCGTGTACGAGTGTATCCCATGTGACCTGCACATTGTGAGTCATGTACATGTTGCAGAATATAGCGTCTAAATGAGAACGGTACCATGACTTGTTGTTTAACATATGACTTATCCATGAAACATCTGATTAAGATATCATTTTTAATTGTAAACCAGTGTTTGTTTTTGTTGTTTGAGGTAACATTTTAAAAATTATAAACCTGAGCAAAAATTTTTTTTAATGAATTGTCTTCTTTCTGTTTTGTTGCAAAGGAAGCTCTATCAATGGGTTCATGAACATCAAAATCTTCCTGGTTGTCTGGCTCCACTTTTTTAGTATCAATGTTCTCTAAGATTTGATTCTGGGCTCTGGTCGTCACTGCATTTCCTGTGCATAAATTACGTCTTTCCCAATCCATAATTTCTTCCGGTGTACAATCTTTACTTCCGTGAATACGACCCACCATAAAATCTGCAATTGGATTTTTCAGCATGCATATTTTAACATTACCTGTAAAGAAAGGTTTGTTAATGTAAATAATAGCTGTGGAATAGTACTCGATGGTACCACCAAATGTCATGCATCTGACATATTCATTAGTAGCACAACTTGGATGTATCAGTGTCTGTCGGACTCCAATGGTGGTGGAACCTGAATCTCTCAACACAGAAACTATAGAACCATTAACTATCCCTCTGTTAAATATCAGAGAGCCTGTTCCATCATTAACTGCGAGACCAACTTCTGGTAGAATGTGTCCGCACTTCAATACTGTCTCTTTTGCTTTCTGAAAAACAAGATTACATTCTGGGCAACTATTTGCCACGTTATAATTAACAGCATAACATGTGGACGAAGATTGTATTTGTTTATTGTCATGTGAAACCCCTGGGGTCGTACTAGTAGTAAGTGCCGCCCCTGTATTGTGATCATAATGTGAAGGTCTACGTGATTGAGACCGACGACGGAAATAGTTATGGGAATCATTTCGTTGTCCCTCGTGATGGCTGTTATATCTGGGTCTAACGCCTTGATTATTGCTATCCCACCTGTTACTATTATTTTTAGAATTAGAATTATATTGTCTATTTGGATTAGGAATATATTGACCCTTATCGTACCTGAACTGAGGTGACGGATTTCTATATTGCTGCCTACCTCTGTTGAAATTATCATTATTGTTATAGTGTTTTTGTCCCTGATCATAATTATTATTGTATCTTCCTCTGAAATGATTTTTATCTAGGCTGTGTGATCTTGCTTTGTTATATTTGTCATGATAAGACATATTGGATGTTACTGGTAAAGGCTCTCTCATTTACGAATTCGAAATACTCACATTAGGATGTGCTGTGCAATAATTGATTGCCATTTCTTCTAAATCAGCAATAGTAGATGGTTTTCGTTCTTGCAAAAAGGCAAAGAACTGTGGACTAACCGAGGATAACACTTTATCCCTGAGTAACAAATCAACTAATTTATCATAAGATTTGTTTACTCCTGCGAGTTCCACCCATCTGTTAAAGGTATTGCGGATATTCGCAATGAACCCAGTAAAGTCTTTATTTGATTCTGGTAGAAGCGTTTTAAATCTAAGTCTACAGCCTTCCTCATTTAAATGGAAACGTCTCAACAATAAAGCTTTTATTGCATCATAATCTCCTGCTATTGTAGGATCAACATTCTCCGTTGCGTTTAATGGTTCACCATCTAAAAATTCGTTTAGTTTTAGTGCCCATGCGGATTTATCCAAGTTATTTGTTTTGCATACCTGTTCAAAACGTGCTAGGTATGAAGCTAGGTCGCCAGAGTTCAACTTAAAATGTGGTAATTTAAAGTTATAATAACTTTTGTTTTGGTTGGATGAAGATACGTGCTGAGAAATCTCACCCTGGCTCGTAGTAGCGGCTTGTGCTTGAAATTTTGCTGTTTCCAATTTAATACGCGCCAATTCCAATTCTTGTTGCCTCATTATTTCTTCTCGCTTCATTTTATTCTCTTCTTCAATTCATAACATTTCGTCTCTTGCTCTTTGTTTTTCTAATTTGAGTTCACGTTCTTCTTCTTCTTTTTTCAATGCAGCCTTTTTTTCTATCTCTTTCCTTTCAAGTTCTAGTTCCTTACGTTTAGCTATAGCCAGTTGCTCTTCAGCAAACTGACGAAGTTCTGGTCCTTTGTACCCAAAATCTTTTCCCATTTTAACAAATTGGTCAAGAGTAGCCATATTGAATCAATAATATGTTTACTCAATCAAATATTAATCATATATATATGACAAAGGATGAATACTCAATATAACCCACTATAATATTGTGTACTATTAGTTGTAAGTTCAACAACTATAATTCCTAATAATTTATATCAATATTACTTACTTACAATAATACACCAATGTATTATAAATTTATTTATTTATGATGCTGAATTTATTTCATGCATCCACTAATCTCACTTATTATTTATGGCACCCGACGTACATAACTATATTACTCAATTATGTATTATAATAGTTAATATAGTGTTCTAATTTAATCACGTATTCATTTTGTGATGACTAAAGAATTATTAAATAAAAGTTATCCTTCCTTAATATTTCATCATCATATTATGACTTCCTGCCCTAGTCATAATGAACAATATGCCTCAATAGTGTATTGGACCACTAGTGCAACCTGATGACATCACTCAAGTCATCACATAATTTAATGAAAATTAATCACATTAATTTACTATCTTAATAATAAACATTTTAAACTATTATAATTATATTATTATTTTCCCAAATGAATAAATACAATACAAATAATTAACCAAAGCTTTACAAAACAGTAGCACTACACAAACGTGACAATTTTACAGATATAAATGATTCTATTAACTAAGCATACAAGTCGGAAGTCACCCGATAAGGTCAAGGTGAACCAAAAATCGAGATTAAAACTGTACACTTAAAATGATGACGTAGACATGGACTCATATAACGGTTAATACAATATATATGAAAATAAAGATAGCAAGATTTGAGAATGAACAAGATAGATTACAAACGTGCAACGAGATTAAATAAAAAGAAACGTAATACAGCAAAATACGACAGTTATTCACAAAACTGCACAGCTAAAACACTTAGTATCGAAATCTTGCAATGTCGAGCAGAACAGTTCCCTGGTTAATTTGTTAGGGGGCTCCAGTACAGATTGCAAAACTTCAATAAATCCCTAAGAACGACTGAAATCTCTGTGGTCAGCTTTTCGCGACATTCCAGAGGTTTCAGCTCCCTCGACAACCAACCCGCTGACATCGACATGACTACATAAATACATATAAATGAAACATTTAATGAACAACATTGTTAATATGCCTATGAAAATGGAAGACATGGACTCAACATTTGCATACGGCACGACAAGTACTTAGCCTTAGAATTTCCGATCGATTAATACAGAGTCAACATGCGCCAAGGAACTATGGATATAGCATGTATTAAGAATGCCTGTTTGACACGAATTCTTTCGGTTGTTGAGGCTTGAATAATTTTTTTCCATGTCGTTGACTTTAGCGTGACTTTCATGATCGTTCGATGGGTGCTAAGGGCGTGACGTCATATTCGCATGCGCAAGAAATGTCAATGTAAATCGAGGGGATGTTTTGAAAATTCGCTTAGATTGTAGATCAGTTCTTAAACGTGAAATAGAAATTCTACAAACCACATTTGGCCACCAGTTGATAAAGCTGGTTTCTGGCTTAATCATTATTAGTGAAGGTTCAATAATTATATTGTCCCAGCTCGGTTAGCATGTTTTATTGACCAATGTTCTGAGTTCCTTATGATCTCCATTTACCAATGTCAATAGTAATTTTCATACAGAAAAGATTCATCGTGCTTGAATAAATGTCAATAAAAGGCATAGCAGCCAAAACCCAACTTTAACGTGATTTGATTCTTGATAAGTCCTGGGTTTGGTTTTGAGTCCACATGGATACAGTTTATTTAACGAAATGACGAAGACATCCATAATAATTGATTCATACAAGGTACATAGTATTGCATTCAAAATATATATTACCGTCAGTGTCCAATTCCTTAAATGTCGTCAGAACATCAAGGCGATGTACGCGCTCTGCTGTAATCCAGTCAGACGGTAATGGAACGCCTGTGTTTGACGAATATATATATATAGATCATACACTGATCCAAGATCCTTCCATCCAATGGTTATCTACTAACCATACACTTTCATTATCCATTAACAAAATATGGACCGACCCTGCGTCCATAAAAATCAATTATATTTCGGCAATGTATAGCCTAACTCTGGAAGGATTCAAAAACGCGTCTTCATGGCGTGACGGTCAAGTAAAAATGGGTGCCCTACATTCGTCACTAAGCGTGACCATATCAACGCTCACACGTCACAATCCGACCGTGCGGATTGTGTTCACTAAACCATGAAGTATAACAATAATTCTACATTAAATCTCTTAACACCAAAATGCGCACTGCAAACTATAGCAGACGACATTGTTAAACATGTCGTAACACCTGGTTGCTTCACTCTTCTCCCTTTGACATCTTTTCAACAGGGGTCACCTGCCTAAGCGTTGCCTCTACCTCTGCCATCCATGACATCCCTCTCTTTATTCTTGCACCCTTGATTTCGGCTACGGTCCTATGCAGAGGGTGGCTTCTGTATGCGGTTATCCGCATATAGGTTTTTGACTGGGACATTGCATATCTGGATCTAATCGTGAGCACTACGAGAATGTAATTCATGGTCACACAAAAATGCGGGGGGGGGGGGAGAGAAGGTGTTTCGCTTACAACCCAAGACTATACGCATTACATCGTTTTGAATGGTTCCAGATGAAAACCGTGTAGATGCAGTATCTGTTTGGAATTATTGCAAAATGAAAAATCTGACCGTATCCTTGAACGAAACAAAGCTGGAAGACGAATAAAAAAATGAATACGAAACAGAATAATTGTTTTTTAGTAAAATCTAAAGGTAAATGTAGTCGCATAGCAGATACTGCTATAGGGAGTGAAGTGTTAGAGACTTCACCATACTATGTCCTGTTTTTTAATAGGGTGGAGTGACCAGTCCCATTCCTCGCTGCCTTTGCCTTCCCTAACTCACAAGCAGCATCGGGTACCCATTTACAGCCGGATGCAGTTGAGCGTGACGCTACCAGATTTAGATCCTGGAACCTGGTAACTGTGCCGCGAATTGAAATTGCGCTACCAGCTCTTGTAATCGGACTTGTACTGGCTCCAGTAAAATTAGGCTCCAGTTAACAATATCTCCCACACATAAATACTGCTCAAGCGCCAACATCAACAACAATGTTAGCATATTTTTAACCATGTGCTGCATGAAAATGATAAAGTTTTTGCTGCTGAATTTCTCGTCTGCAGAAAACAGTGTCTATCCGTCACGCGCAACTCAAAAGCTGGTAATTTTCTAGACCAGGTAGCGTGCTCCCTAAACCTATTTCTGGCGGTAACTGAAAGCGCGGAAAAGGGGGGGGGGGAGAAGGGGGGGGGGGGAAGGGCTCAACATAAAGGACTCATTGGGCGACAGGACACAGGCTAATTGTCTTAGACAGACTGTTGGAGCACATGTTATGTATTTGGAGTGTTAATACACATCATTTCAGTAACATTATAGAACTTTCCTCTGGAATAATTCGTTAAGTAAAACAAGCAAGTGACGCGCCAAAACATGGCAAAAATAATTGTGTTCTGATGTTTCTGCTGCACGTCCTGACGACGAGACAAATTCACATGTTGTAATTTCATTCGTTTCCATTTTCTTTCAGAAGTAAATCAATGACAAGAAAAGAGTGGCGTGAAACAGAAGCTTCATCTTTGATGAGCAAATATGCTTCTTCAGCAAATTATATAAACATATGATGCAGAAGCATTGCGTGATAAAGTCTGCTTAACGTTCTGCGCTGTCAACCAAATACGTTATCTTATCTCTAGACGGAGAACGTATTAAGCAAGTTACGGACCACAGCCTCTAAGCTGGAAGTCACATGTCTATTTCATCGCAAACAAGATCTCACAAAAATTGTTTCAACTCTCAAACATCAAACATTTTTTATGTCCGCACTCTAGACTTATATTCTATTATGCACATATTCAGTCACCTTTCACATTGCTCAAATATCCGGAGTCGCTGTGGCTTGTCGTTTTTGAAACGTCTAGAATCCCTACATAAAAGGGCGCTACGACTTGTGTGCCTGAATGATAACATTCCCAGTGCTCAGCTATTTTCACAGCTGAATGTTCTTCCTCTTAAAAAATTCTTCTTTTTCCAAGATCTCCTATTTGTGCATCAAATTTTACACGGCAGAACGCCTTCATACTTGCAAATGTTCTTTCGCTATAAATACTGCTCATATTTTATACGTGGCGACCTACTTTTGGACCTTGCAAAACCTCGAACTGACCTCTTCCGAAGTTGTTTTAGTTATGCAGGTGGAATTCCCTACCCAAGTCTGTCAAAACTGATAATAACACCACATTCAAAAGACATCTGCATTCACATGTCATGAAATCTTGTACACACATTTAATGACAATTCTGTTCAGTTATTTCAACGTTTCCACGAGCATTTAACTGTCATTGTAATATTTTCATTTTAAATTGAATTTTTTATATTAAGTAGCTCTATTGCTTGACTCTCTCCTCTCTCTCTCCCCCTCTCTCTATGTGCGTGAATGACTATAAGTAAATGTACTTGTGTGTGCTAAGTTTCTGATCGTGATGATAATATTAATTGATCCTGTCTGAAGTTGTTAATATTTTAATTGTTAAAACGCTGAAAATTATATTGCAGGGCAGAAATGTAAAAAGGCAATTATGCCTATTTCTTTATCCTGATGAAATAAAGATTTCGTTCGTTCGTTAGATGGGAATCAACTGGTTACACGAACTGGGCGAAGGCAAGAGGAAACCAATATCGTAATGTCCCTTGTACAGTTGTCAATCCAAGCACCTTCCATAGAAAAAAGATCAACGTTTTATACGAAACACCTCATCCGGTAGGGAACATCATGTCCTACAGGTGATGACGACCGTCAACAAGTCGATATAAGCAAAAGTATAATTATTGTACATTGACCATAGGAACTTTCAACGTCAGGCCATACACGATGGAAAATTAGGTGTCAGGAAAGAAATGGAAAGAATAAATGAACATGTATTCGGATTATGTGAAATACAATATTTGGGGGCATATGATATATGTTCTGACAATTACAAAATAATTTCTTCTTGAGGAAATAAGCATTATAATTTATTTTTAATGCAGAAAAAAAAACCGAAAGAATATCGGAAAACGACAAAGTGTAACTGTAATAAAAATACGTTCCGAGTAATTCATCTGGCTTCCGCTTTGTTTATGTTGGCGCCAATGATGTGCGGCTGTTTTTAAACCAGTCGATGTTGAAAGCTTGCACTATCGTGATTTTTTACTGATATATTTTTGAGGTTTTCTCCACCTATTTTCGTAATATATTCACAGTTATTATGTCAAAAACTCTTGCCAAAAAAAACAAAAACAAAACACGCACATATTTAGTTCTACCCGAATTTGGGAAATACGCGTATACCCTATCAGGCAACCTGAACATCCCTAGCAAGCCACGGATTAATGGTCTCACACACACACACACACACACACACACATGTTTGCACACACACATACATATAAACAAACATACAGATAGCCCTTGACTTACGGCGCACGCGACTTACAGCGACTTGTACTTTAGACGGCGGCCACATCAAAATTGAATAAAAAAACTGAAAAAATGGTGGGAAAATGTTAAAAAAACAAACTTGTTATTTTAGGTTTTCAGTCATCCCCAGCGATGTAAGTGTGTACTGGGTCCCAAAAATGGTAAACGGAGAAGAGGAAGGCAAAGAAAATCCTGGGCTGATAACATCAAAGAATGGGCACGACACGGTTTTTCCACACTTGTACGCATTGCTGAGGATAGAGAGCAGTGGAGGACCCTGTCTGCTGATGCTTCCACCATGGCACCCCTACGACCCATGACGGGTTACGGGCTGAGATGAGATGATGATGATTTCATTTTTCGTGTTCAAATGATTATGTGAGGTTTGGGATATTGTAAACACGCTCACAGAAGAGTTCTCAGACAGCATACATCAGTCCCCATTGTTTTTAGCGCTGTAAGTGTGTGTACTGTGTCCCAATCATGTCTAGTAAGATGAAGAGTGCATGCACTAATTGTTATGTTGTTCAAATGACTGGTTTGTGAGTGTGTTTATATACAGACTGTTACAGAATATTCTTGTTCAAATGACTGGTTTGTGAGTGTGTTTATATACACTGTAACAGAATATTCTTGTTCAAATGACTGGTTTGTGAGTGTGTTTATATACAGACTGTTACAGAATTTTCTATATTTACGTTTGTAACTAATGTGTACCCTATTTTGTACCTATATTTTTAACACTACATTTAAAAAGTATTTTTGTAAGCTTTTCAGTATGGTAAAGCGCCTTGTATTGTCATAAAATAATATAAATATATAAATATATATAATTATATATATAAAAATATATATATATATATATATATATATATATATATATATATATATATATATATATATATATATATAAAATATATAAAAATATAAATATATATAGCCCTTTTATTTATTGTGTGGGAGTGACGTGTTAGAGACTTGATTATACTAGGACCAGAACCGAGAGGTGGGAGTGAAGTGTTAGAGACTTGACGATACTAGGACCGTCACCGAGAGGTGAGAGTGAAGTGTTAGAGACTTGACTATACTAGGTCAAGCATGAAGAGGTGGGAGTGACGTGTTAGAGACTTGATTATACTAGGTCTAGCATCGAGAGGTGAGAGTGCAGTGTTAGAGACTTGTTTATACTAGGACCAGCACCGAGAGGTGGGAGTGAAGTGTTAGAGACTTGACTTTAGTAGGGCCAGCATCTAGAGGTGGGAGTGAAGTGTTAGAGACTTGCCTATAATAGGTATACCAGCTAGAGGTGGGAGTGAAGTGTTAGAGGTATGGTGAAGGCGCGGGGGTATTGATTTTGGCAGGCGGGGGTGATGAGGGGTGAGAGAAAAATCAACGGGTTTATATAAGTCAGCCATGTGTTCGTATGTCTCTTTATACAATATACAAAGACATGTAGACAACAGTTATACAATATAGATAACAAAAGGACAAGGTTATATAAATAGAGGTATATATGTATATTTTATATTCAAACAGCAGTAACAAAAACATTATATGAGATGGGGCACATATTGGAAGACGGTTATGTTAGATGGAAAGAGGGAGGGTGTGTACAATTTTTTTATTTATTTTCAAATAACAGTAACAAATGGGGACATAATGGAAGAGAGCTATTTTTAGATGGAAAGAGGTGAAGTGGTTACGTTATCGGCGTGTACCTGTCTTTCTATGTAAAAATAGGACAGGGAATTGACGTTGTTGGATGAGTACAGCTAAAAGTCTAGCTTATTGTGTGGTTTATTGAGCTCCTTAGTACGGTTGTCCTGCCCCGCGCTTGTTGTTTTAGTGAGAACCGCCGAAAACGTGTTATTATCTATTGTGTTGTGTTGTTTTATTCAGCCCCTTAGTACTAGGTGTATCGTGCTCCCCGAAACAAACCAGGGGTTCTCTCCTCGTATAACTTCCTGTCCTGACATTCCTGACAAATGATTCCCGTTTTACTCTCACTAGTTATGACACCGGCTCGATGGGCGTCGAGAAACTTTGCGCGGAAAACCATTGAGCGTATACTTTATCTAAGAAAAATGTTATACGAACAGGATACATAATGGAAGAGAGCTATTTTTAGCAGGAAAGAGGTGTAGTGGCTACGTTATCGTTATGTACCTGTCTTTTTATGTAAAAATAGAACAGGGAATTTCCGTTGTTGGGTGAATTTAATTACATATTGATACAGGTGCTGGGCCATGGGGTAGTTTTCTTCATTATTTATAGTATATCACGAGTAATAAGTCTACGCATGCCAGTGCACAGCTAGTGGTATGTAAGTGACTCCACAAGAGGTGACGTATTTTTATTTGGTTCTTATTACAACGACTAATTGTGTTACCGCTAGTTTTGAAACCGGATCGATGGCCCGCGCAAAACATCGCGCGTAAACCATGGCTCGTATACTTTTATAAAATTCCGTTAGCAAAGAGGGTGACGTCAGGGCTAAATATAGCTATCTAGAAAACCGTAATAACATTCTAACAGGCAGAGTTGTGCATATTGGTAGACGTAAAAGCCTATCTGCAACGGGATTTACCTTTGTAAGACTAACATTTACCTTTGTAAGTCTGTTACCAACAGATTACTGGTGACAATGTATATATTTATGATAATATTTATCTGTCGGAGAGAAGATATTTGTTTTTAGAATCAGGATGATTTCCTGGCCAAAAATATATCACCCATGATTGATTGATACTTTTGTTATATGGGTTATCTCCCCTGGAGATCGAATTTGGCGTATGAATCTGGATTTCGTTAGTCTGTGTCTTGTTGGGCCAGAAAACAGATTGTTCTTGCTTAGATTTATGCAGGAATGTTTATGGTCCGAGTCTATGTTTACTCTGTGTCTATTTCAGACGATTCGGTCTTATATCGTGATATCTTGGTATGTCTAAGTGGAACTATTTTTCCTTGTACTGAACTTTGAGGTCAGGGAGTTTCCGCGCATGCGGAGAGAAAAAGAGTGTCTTCCGGGATGATGGAATGCCGGGCGAAAGCCATGTTGAAGACGATTCCCCAGTCTGTGATCTCTATGATTTGTTATGGGGAAGAAGATGATTTCTGATATGTTTATTAAGTCTACTAGTCCCCAGTGTTTATTCTATAACGCCAGGAGAGGGGCGTATGTGTTCTGCTAGTGTTTTTTCCCATGCCCAGGTAAAGAACATTTTACTGAACTTTTGTCGTCCTAGGCTTAACTGGGCAGATGTCTACATTAGGATTATCCATATCCATATGTCGGGATGATATGTTACCTAGCAGCACTGTAGATGATTGTATGCAGCATTTAAGATGAAAGAATATGCTGATTCTTGTAGAAACATTTGTGTTTATGAACAAAGCTTCTATTGAAGATTTGCTATACATCTGTATAGTGAGCGATGCTCAAAAGGGAACCAGAAGCCATTTTGGATACTAACTTTGTCGATCATCAATCAGAGAACGGGGATGCCCCTTACTATCATGTGATGATTAAGAGATCACAGTTATAAAGAAAACCCAATACTGGTGGGTTAACATTATCTTCAGATAGATTTGCTGAACTTTACCTAAAGGAATCTTCGCTAGAAAAGAGGTTCTGTCTAGGAGTCAGGCTTGAACAGTATTTATTAACTGACACGCTCGGTCAGTAAGGCCTGATGATTATATTGATAAACAGTGAAAATCTAAGTGCTTGTCTACAGATGTTCCATTGTGATGTTATTCAACATGAATGCTAACTTAAGATGGTAGACCATTGATCAACAATATGCTATTTATGTCGACCTGTGTTCCTGTAACTATACACGTACTGTCTAAGTGTGTGCGTCCTATTAAACAGTATGAAACGACTACAGTAGTCCAGCCATCCTTGACTTCCACCTGTGATTGGAGTGAGTGTCCTGTGAACCTGTCGAACTGTCATCCATTTGCGTTATTATTATTGATGTTTACACTCACACATTGCATCAGAATATACGCACTTAACAGTACACCTTGTCAGGGCCCCAACAGTCGGTAACCTGACCCATTTACAGAACATTGTGACTGGACGAGCTATATCACAAAAAAACAGTCCATGTCAATCTGTTGCAAGAAACAAGATTTATCAAAGACTAACCCGGCTACTATTTTTTTCTGTTCACCTCATTACAGACAAGCTCAAAACACAAGAGATCAATAGTAGAAATTTTTATAAAAGAACCATTCCTTCGTTCGTGTGTTCGAACCCCCAGGATTTCAGGTTTCACTTGTTTTTTTTTACACGGGCGGTATCTGGTGATAGGTTTTATATTGTCTCCCAATCGTTTCAAACATGCACCGACCACGGAAATTTAGGACATTAAATAAATGTAACTAAGTATTTGTGCCAATTATCAACAGTTATCTACTTTTTTGTCCTTCAATTTTCAAACTTTAGTGAAAACTTTTCTTCCAAGCAGCAAAGATGGTCCCAACATTTTCCCCAGTACTGCTCAAAAGTTCCAACCTGTAGGTAAATAGATCAGCTGTCAAATACTTCTTTAAATATTTCTTGCAGTTTTCCAAACTTATCATTAAATATTGTTTTTCATTAAATATTTTTTCCTGTTGTCAGTACTCGACAAGGCAAATAATTCTTGCAGCTGTCAAAAATTTCTTCCAGTTGTCAAATATTTCTTCAAACGTTTTGCCAATTGTCAAATATTTCTTCAAATATTTCTTACAGTTGTCAAATATTTATGCAAAGGTTTCGCCCACTTGTCAAATATTTCTTCAAATTTTTTCCACCTGTCAAATATTTCTTCCAGTTGTCAAATATTTCTTCAAATTTTTATCCACCTGTCAAAAATATCTTCCAGTTGTCAAATATTTCCTCAAATGTTTTGCCAGTTGTCAAATGTTTCGTCCACTTCTAAAATATTTCTTCAACCTTTTTTCCATCTGTCAAATATTTCTTACAGTTGTCAAATATTTCTTCAAAATTCTTTTCCACCTGTCAAATATTTCTTCCACTTGTCAAATATTTCCTCAAATGTTTCGTGCATGTGTCAAATATTTCTTCCACTTGTCAAATATTTCTTCAAATGTTTTCCACCTGTCAAAAATTTCTTCCACTTGTCAAATATTTCCCTCAAATGTTTCTTCCATGTGTCATATATGTCTTCCACGTCAAATATTTCTGCAATTTTTTTTCACCTGTCAAAAATTTCTTCCAGTTGTCAAATATTTCTTCAAACGTTTTGCCAGTTGTCAAACATTTCTTCCAGTTGTCAAATATTTCTTCCACTTTTCAAATATTTCCTCAATTTTTTTTGCCACCTGTCAAAAATTTCTTCCACTTGTAAAATATTTCCTCAAATGTTACTTGCATGTGTCAAATATTTCTTCAAATTTTTTTCCACCTGTCAAATATTTCTTCCAGTTGTCAAATATTTCTTTAAATTTTTTTCCACCTGTCAAAAATATCTTCCAGTTGTCAAATATTTCCTCAAATATTTTGCATGTGTCAAATATTTCTTCAAGTTGTCAAATATTTCTTCAAATTTTTTTTTTGCCAGTTGTCAAATATTTCTTCCAGTTGTCAAATATTTCTTCAAACGTTCTGCCAGTTGTCAAATATTTCTTACAGATGTCAAATATTTGAGCAATTTTTTTTTACCTGTCAAAAAATTTCTTACAGGTGTCAAATATTTATGTAAATTGTTTTTTCTCCTGTCAAATATTTCTTACAGTTGTCAGATATTTATGCAAATGTTTCTTACAGGTGTCAAATATTTATGTAACATTTATTTCCAGTTGTCAAATGTTTTGTACAGTTGTCAGATATTTATTCAAATGTTTTTCAAGTTGTCAAATATTTCTTCAAATATTTCTTACAGTTACCAAATATTTATGCACATGTTTTTGTTAGTTGTCAAATATTTCTTCAAACGGGTCTTCTGTCAAATATTTCTAACAGTTGTCAAATATTACTAACAGTTGTCAAATATTTCTTAAAATATTTCTGCTAGTCGCCAAACATTTCTTCAAAGGCGACCAGCTTTCATGCGGCGGATATGGCCAAGCCAGCGTAGTCTTCTCTGTCTCAGCCGGGTACACAGGCTTTGAAGTCCAGCACATGAAAACACCTCAACATTTGACACATTATCTTTTCACGAAATACCGAGGAGGTGGCGCAGACACGGTAGATGGAAGGTATTGAGCCTTCTTTCTTGCTTAGCATAGATTGTCCAGGTCTCACTACCATATAGAAGTGTACTGGTGATGCAGGCGTTATATACCGATGCTTTGGTCTTCGTTGTGAGTTTGGAGTTTCCCCAAACACGTGATGTGAGGCGGGTAAAAATAGCTGCAGCTTTGTTAATGAGGCTATCAATTTCGGTGCCCACAGAGAGTTTATCATTGAGGATATACACAAGGTATGTGTGAGCCACGTAGTGTTAAGTCCGCCGAAGTGATGCTAACTGTGTTACCGCTAGTTATGAAACCAGATCGATGGTCGGGGCAGACTTCGCGAGGAAACCATTGATCGTAGACCGCGTGAAACTCCGTTAGCATAGAGGGTCGAATGGCTTCGGTTAGGGTGGATGTCGTCAGCGCTAAATATAGGCTATTGGTATCCAGCTCGCATGATACAAGGGAAACAAGTTTATGTATAAAAAAATAATACTACAAGATCAAAAGAACATAAACACATATATATATATATATATATATATATATATATATATATATATATATATATATATATATATATATATATATATATATATATAATGTATGAAGAAACAAGTCTCTAACACTTCACTCTCACCTCTGGATACTGGCCCTAGTAAAGGCAAGTCTCTAACACTTCACTCCCACCTCTAGATGCTGGACCTGTTATAGTCAAGTCTCTAACACTTCACTGCCACCTCTAGCTGGTAGACCTTGTATAGGCAAGTCTCTAACACTTCACTTCCACCTCTCGGTGCTGGTCTTAGTATAGTCAAGTCTCTAACACTGCCCTCCCACCTCTCGATGCTAGACCTAGTATAATCAAGTCTCTAACACGTCACTCCCACCTCTTCATGCTAGACCTAGTATAGTCAAGTCTCTAACACTTCACTCCCACCTCTCGGTGTTGGTCCTAGTATAGTCAAGTCTCTAACACTTCACTCCCACCTCTCGGTGCTGGTCCTAGTATAATCAAGTCTCTAACACGTCACTCCCACCTCTTCATGCCGGAACTAGTATAATCAAGTCTCTAACACAAGTCTCTAACATTGTTTGTAAAATAAATAAATATATATATATATATTGAATAATAACCGTTTTATATAATATATATATTATATATATATATATATATATATATATATATATATATATATATATATTATAATATATATATAATATTATATATATATATACGAGGGACGGTCAAAAAAGTAATGCTACGTAATTTTTAATTTCAATAGGCAAGAAAACAGATAAAATTCACCCCCAAACTGGTTTCTCAATGTAGTCTCCGTTATTTGTTACAGTTTTTTTCTTCTCCAAGGGCATGTAACGTAAAAATGTGTGCGTGCGGCGCGTTTAAGGGTATCGGTGTCTTCAAAGTGATGTCCGCGAAGATCTTCTTTCACTGGTCCAAACAGATGGAAGTCAGAAGGTGCAAGATCAGGACTGTAAGGGGGAAGTGGTAATAATGTCCAGCCGAATTCTGCAATCGCATCAATGGTGCGTTTAGCGGTGTGTGGCGTGGCATTATCGTGCAACAGTAGTGCAGTTCTCTGATCTTTTAATGGGTAAAGTCGCCGAAGACGACCTCTAAGCTTCTTCAAAGTTTCAATGTAACGGTCTGCATTCACCGTGTTTCCCTGTTCCAAGAAGTCGAGAAGAATCACACCCTTCTCACCCAAAACACGGAGGCCATAACTTTCCCTACAGATGGTAAACTTTTGAACTTCTTTCTTGTCGGCGATGTTGTGTGATGCCATTCCATTGACTGCCTCTTGGATTCTGGTTCAAAAAAATGAACCCAAGTCTCATCACCTGTCACAATATTCGATAACAACTCTTCTCCTTCAGTTTCGTAACGGTGCAGGAGGTTGATGGCTATGGTTTTCCTTGTTTCTTTATGTCTGTCTGTCAACATTCTGGGTACCCGCCGTGCACAAACTTTTGAATAACCCAGGTCTTTAATGATGTTCTGGACACTGCCTTTTTCTAATGGACAACATGGAAGAAAGTTCATCCAGTGTTACCCGACGGTCACCACGAATGATGCCATCAACTCGATGAATGTTGTGTGGAGTCACTGCTGCGATAGACGGACGGCCAGTCCGCTTTGCGTCAGCCATTGAGGATTGACCTACTTCAGCTTCGTCACAACGATGTACCCAACGTCGGACAGTGCTAACGTCCACTGTTGAATCTCCATAAACATTCTTCAAATGTTCGTGGATGCGAATTGGGGTCTCGCCTTCAGCATTGAGGAATTCTATGACCTAACGTTGTTTTAACCGAACGTCTTTGGCAGCCATTTTTAAACTGTTACAGTGGTGCCACCTGTTACTGAAACAGGTTGGTAATGCTATACAGTGCAGAAGAGTGTTTGAGGAATCCTGCTAAATTTACAAATTGCACACCGATGCCGTATTTACATACATAAAAAATAGGAGGCATTACTTTTTGACCTTCCTTCGTATATATATACAAGAGCTGTGATTTGATTGAAAAATTCTTAATCGATCACTCGAATTTTTAAATCGAAGATTAATAGGTCAATTTCGAACAATTTTATAAATTATGAAAAACATCATAAATAACATTTTTATTTGAAAGAAATTAAGGACTTCATTTATTTTAATTGTTATGAGGCAATAATGTAATGAAAATACTGAAAAGTTACAACCAAATAATTAATTATTTTTTGACCATACTTGCCAAATTCCGTATCACAAACCTCTAACATAGCAAAAGCTCTCACATTTCAGCAACAAACATAAATATTGCTAAATATGGACTAATCGACTAAAATTTATTTTAACACTTAATCGATTTAAAATATTTTAACCGATTACACTAGTCAACAAACAAAATGTACCAGAAATGAAAATTGCTGATCTTAACTAATTTTGGTGTGCTGAAAACGAAAATGACATTAAAAAATATTGATTGGCTCTAGTTTTCAAGATATATGCTACTCGTTTATTTAATTACGGTCAATTTATATATATGACGCAACTGTTGTGGGCGATTGCATAATTTTTTCTAATGACCAATAAAAATGTAACTAGAAGTTGATGATGCAATCCTACCTATGATTACATCACCTTTGTGTATAAATATCTTATCTCTGATAAAATTTTGCCATTAGTTAGTGCATTTGTCCTTATCAAAAGTATCGTAGTTAGAAATGCCTAGGACATGTGTGAACAGTGCTAATAATTTCTGTTATACATGTGGTGAGGTGACATTTGTATCACAAAAACGAAATATAACTAAAGTGATTAAGAAGGCGTACAGTTTGTATTTTGGCTGCAGAATAGGAGATCAAGATAAGAGCTGGGTGCCACACATATGCTGCAATACATGTGCAGCACATCTTAAACTGTGGTTGACTGGCAAAAGGCAAGCTATGCCTTTTGCAGTCCCAATGATTTGGAGAGAGCTCACTGATCATCTTAACAACTGTTACTTTTGCATAGTCCCTCCAATTAGGAAAGGCATATCAAGGAAGAAAAAATGGACTCTGGAATATCCAAACATCCCCTCTGCAATACGTCCGGTACCATATGGCGATGACCTACCAGTTCCCAAAGTGCCAGAATCATTTTCATCTGCTTCCACTGATGAAGAAGAGGACATTGGTGGTCCTGAACCATCAACCTCAAGCGACCCAGATTTTGAGCAAACTACATCCACTAAACCACACTTAATAACCCAAGGTGAACTGAATGATCTTGTAAGAGATCTGAATTTACCGAAGAACAAGGCGGAGCTTTTGGGTTCCAGATTGCAACAGTGGAATCTCCTGGCAGAAGATGTTACAATTTCTGTGTATAGGAACCGCCAGAAGCCGCTTATTACATTCTTTTTCAAAGAGGGTGACCTTTCTGCGTGCTACAACCTTTCTGGTTTAATGGCAGCCCTCAAAATCAATTACATAACGGAAGAGTGGAGGCTTTTCATTGATTCATCCAAGACGAGTCTTAAAGCTGTTTTGTTGAATAATGGTAATGCGTTACCGTCAATTCCAGTTGGTCACGCAGTTCATATGAAAGAAACTTATGAAAACATTAAGCAGCTTTTGAAGTGTATAAACTACGATCATCATCATTGGTCACTTTGCGGTGACTTAAAAGTGGTCGCTCTTTTGCTTGGACTACAGGGTGGATACACCAAGTACTGTTGCTTTCTCTGTGAGTGGGATAGCCGTGCACGAAGTGACCATTACATCAGAAGATATTGGCCAATCAGGCAGTCATTGCAGCCTGGCAGTAAGAACGTTGAGAACCCAGCACTTGTCGACACCAGCAAGATTTTGTTGCCACCCTTGCACATTAAGCTGGGTCTCATGAAAAACTTTGTCAAGGCAATGGAGAAAACAGATGAGGCTTTCAAATACCTCATCAGAAAAATTCCAAGACTGAGTGAAGCTAAAATAAGAGAATGAGTATTTGTTGGTCCGCAAATTCGAAAACTTCTTCATGATGACGAGTTTCTTTGCGTGTTGCGTGGCAAAAAAAAAGCAGCATGTCTAGCATTTAAGTCAGTGGTGGACAATTTTCTTGGAAACAACAGATCTGATAATTACAATGAAATTGTAGAAAATCTCCTTCTGAAGTATAAGAGTCTTGGCTGCAACATGTCTTTGAAAATTCATTTTCTGGATTCTCATCTGGATTTCTTAACGTCAAACAGTGGAGCGGTCAGTGATGAGCATGGTGAACGATTTCACCAGGACATTGCTGCTATGGAGACAAGGTATCAAGGCAATTGGAGCCCTTCAATGCTTGCTGATTACTGTTGGACTGTGACAAGAGACACCTCATCGATTTACTACAAGAAGCAAACAAAGAGAGCTCGAACAGCGACTGAATAATGACGGAATGGGTACAAACGTGCCTTTTTAAAACATGATATGTGAACTTTAAATAATGTTTTTATTTTTTCTACCATATTATGTTGAAATATCAATTAATTGAGTATGTAACCACAATTTTTATAATGCTAAAGTAGAAAGACTAGCTGTTCACCCCAGAGAATTAAACAAGCATACATTATTTGTATTACTGTAATGCAAATTCATCATTTAAAAAAAACCCAGAGCCAATTGGTGAATTTCATTATGATATTTGAAATCAGCATGTCAAAATCAATAAGAAATGGTATATTTAATTTCTGGTACAAATAACTTTTGAAAATTTGTTGACTAGTGTTATCTATTAACTATTGTTAAAGATTATGGATAAAGACCATTTTTGTCGTTTTTTTCAAAAGCATTTTTAAAGTTAGATATATGTAGTATACATACATCGATTTTTAAACAAGCATTGGTTAGTTCGCTGGCCTCTAGAGGCAAAGATACGGGGTTCGGAACACGGTGGTGTCGCACTCGTCTACCCACCTGTAAATTGGTATCTAACTCTGCTCTTGAGTTAGAGAAGGAAAAGGCAGCGAGGAAAGGAAGTGGTCACCCCATCTCTGGAAGCTGGACCTAGTGTAGTAAAGTCTCTAACACTTCACTCCCACCTCTAGCTGGTAGACCTAGTGTAGTCAAGTCTCTAACACTTCACTCCCACCTCTAGCTGGTAGACCTAGTGTAGTCAAGTCTCTAACACTTCACTCCCACCTCTAGCTGGTAGACCTAGTGTAGTCAAGTCTCTAACACTTCACTCCCACCTCTAGCTGGTAGACCTAGTGTAGTCAAGTCTCTAACACTTCACTCCCACCTCTAGCTGGTAGACCTAGTGTAGTCAAGTCTCTAACACTTCACTCACCACTCCCTCTAGCTGGTAGACCTAGTGTAGTCAAGTCTCTAGCACTAGTGTCAGTCTAACACCACTCCCACCTCTAGCTGGTAGACCTAGTGTAGTCAAGTCTCTCTCAACACTTCACTCCCACTCCCACCTCTAGCTGGTAGACCTAGTGTAGTCAAGTCTCTAACACTTCACTCCCACCTCTAGTCTGGCTAGACCTAGCGTAGTCAAGTCAAGTCTCTAACACTTCACTCCCACCTCTAGCTGGTAGACCTAGTGTAGTCAAGTCTCTAACACTTCACTCCCACCTCTAGCTGGTAGACCTAGTGTAGTCAAGTCTCTAACACTTCACTCCCACCTCTAGACTAGTCAAGACCTAGTGTAGTAGTGTAGTCAAGTCTCTAACACTTCACTCCCACCTCTAGCTGGTAGACCTAGTGTAGTCAAGTCTCTAACACTTCACTCCCACCTCTAGCTGGTAGACCTAGTGTAGTAAAGTCTCTAACACTTCACTCCCACCTCTAGCTGGTAGACCTAGTGTAGTAAAGTCTCTAACACTTCACTAGCTGGTCCCACCTCTACTCCCACCTCTAGCTGGTAGTGTAGTCAAGTCTCTAACACTTCACTCCCACCTCTAGTGTACCTAGTGTAGTCAAGTCTCTAACACTTCACTCCCACCTCTAGCTGGTAGACCTAGTGTAGTCAAGTCTCTAACACTTCACTCCCACCTCTAGCTGGTAGACCTAGTGTAGTCAAGTCTCTAACACTTCACTCCCACCTCTAGCTGGTAGACCTAGTGTAGTCAAGTCTCTAACACTTCACTCCCACCTCTAGCTGGTAGACCTAGTGTAGTCAAGTCTCTAACACTTCACTCCCACCTCTAGCTGGTAGACCTAGTGTAGTCAAGTCTCTAACACTTCACTCCCACCTCTAGCTGGTAGACCTAGTGTAGTCAAGTCTCTAACACTTCACTCCCACCTCTAGCTGGTAGACCTAGTGTAGTCAAGTCTCTAACACTTCACTCCCACCTCTAGCTGGTAGACCTAGTGTAGTCAAGTCTCTAACACTTCACTCCCACCTCTAGCTAGGTAGACCTAGTGTAGTCTAAAGTCTCTAGTGTAGTCAAGTCTCTAACACTTCACTCCCACTTCACTCACTTCACTCCCACCTCTAGCTGGTAGACCTAGTGTAGTCATGTCTCTAACACTTCACTCCCACCTCTAGCTGGTAGACCTAGTGTAGTCATGTCTCTAACACTTCACTCCACTAAGAAAGTATCTGCTATGGGACTACCTTTACCTTTTTACCTTGTCAAGAACTCATCAAAGGTCAAGGCTGACAGCTGACAAAGGTTAAGAAGAAACTTCGCAAAAGGATGTATTCGATTATATATTTAAATTATACCAAACATGCTTTTGCAAGGAAGACATATTGTTTTAACTTTCTTTTTTTTTTTTTGGCCTCGATTTGGCAAGGCGCGTCCCGCTCAACGTATTTAGTTATATTAGGGCGCATGTCCAAATATAAAAGACCTTTAGACCCGGTTTCAATCATCAGTGTAGTAATATTGTTTTAACTGTTGAACAGTTAAAAGCACGCATTTCCCTTCTGTATCCCACAATAAAACAAACTTTCAAATAAAACCCTGGTGTGTACATATAAGTAAATTTACAAAAGCAGACGTATTATATCTGAAGTGCATTGCAACCTCTTTGTCAAAGAAACTCATTTTCCTCTTTCTATACATCACAGGACGAGAAAACAGAATGGCTAGGCACATGTAGCTTCTCAATATCGGCAGTACAAGATGTAATGTATTTTCAGGCGTCATAGAAACACACATAGTTTACTACCAACATTTACTGAACTGATAGCAGCTCTCAAGCTGGCTATAATGCAATTATTAGTACCGTCACCCAGGGCTTCTCAAGCTATGTAAGGTGGCACACCGGCATATTTTTTTTCCAGTGTACGAGAACTGGTACCATATTATTGTTGAATCTTGTAATATGTTGGTGCATAAGAATTGTAATGCTATCGTGTAATAAGCAATATTACAATAAGTTTTTCTGACAGCATTATTTAATGGTGTCGGCTTTACAGGATGTGCTTAGTGCACTGGCTTCCTAGCTCGGTGGTCCATGGTTCAATCCCCAGTTGAGGTGGGATATTTTTAAACCGCAAACAGCTCCAGGGTCGACCCAGCCTCATGAATTGGGTACCAGAGTAATTCTGGAACGGTTAATGCGGCCAGCGTGATGCTGACAACATCACCCATAGTGTGCCGATGGACAAGAAATATGGGCCTAAGACCATATTCCCAATATGCTCAATGGGCGTGTAACGGGATCCTTTACCTTTCCTTTTACTGGCTGACATTTTCTCTTGGTTCATATAAGATGCGATTTTTAAATTACAAATTCTGCTTATTCCTGTCTTGAAAACTGTGGCGGACCAGCATGAACAACCACATAAATAAACTCTAACTCGCCTTGCAAAAAAGTCGTGTTTTATAGTTAGGGCCTACAGGCGGCAGCATGCAGTGGCAGGAAATGTGTTCGCCGATATGCTGATCTTTGACTCTGTCAGGAAGCTCGGCGTTCATCTATGATGATGATTCTGCTGATGATGATGAAGACTGTTGTGATTAATAAGGTACAGTATATAATACATGTTGTTCTTGATGGTTTTGAGGAAACAAAGACTGAACAGGACAATTGTTTCCTCAGACTTGCCGTTGGAGACTAATAAAACCAGATTATGCATGGGGCTGGCTACCTCATAAGTAAACTATTTGCTAAACAAAAAAAATCACTGCAAAGCACATAGTGCACGCTTACTGCGTGGGAAACTGTTACAGTGGTGGTTTTTCGTGAGTTGAATGAGAATTTATGTCACTTTCTAGCTGATAGGGCGGCCTCTCTCTTATCTTTGATTTTATCTCCTCCTATTTCTGTTCTTAATAGCACCTGCGAGTGTAATTCTTGGATGTACCTGTGTCATTCTTAATTTAGACAGGCTGAATCCCACTTTCTTGCACATACCTTGTGTATATCATCAATGACAAACTCTCTCTGGCCACAGAAATTGCTAGTCTCATTAACAAAACTGCAACTACCTTTGCCTGCCTCACATCACGGATTTGGGGAAACTCCAAACTCGCAACGATGACCGAAGCTGCAATATATAACGCCTGTATCATCAGTTTACTTCTATATGGCAGTGAGACCTGAACAATCTATGCTAAGCAAGAAAGAAGATTCAATACCTTCCATCTACCGTGTCTGCGCCACCTCCTCGGCATTTCGTCGAAAGATAAAAGGAACATAAACTTGTTTTCGGTAGTCTATATTTAGCGCTGGCGTTACCCACCCTAACCGACTACAACAGTATGACTCATTCATCGACTACATTTGATAATGTTTTCCTCGGGAGCGCAGACCATCGCTCGATTTTAACAATGAGTAGTAAAAAGCACGTGCGTGTTGGGTTTTCTTAAAATGGTTGAAACTGACCTCGATATTGTCCCGATTGGAACTTGTAACACTAAGGAGTATCTATTTGGGTTTTCCTCTTTATTCTATAGCGGGTAGGAAAAGTGAACCTCCACAATAATTGGTCAATCTACACAACTCTTTAAAAGTGACAGTGAAAAATCATAATCTAACCGCTCCTGTACTGTTGCCTCGCGTCGCGCACTCACGTTCATACTTTAGTGAAGAGACGGTGTAATAACGACAGACACTCGCGCTCATACCTCGTTGAAGATGACTTACACTCCCGCTCATTCCTCGTTGAAGATGCGTTCCATTTTTTCACCAACCGAGTGTACATGACAAGAAGTGATGCAATACTTGTACCGTTGGAGAGTGGACTGAAGATCGCCGCTGTAAGTTTTACCGAGACCATCCTTTGATACACGTGCGAAAATACTTTGGTGAGTTATATCTAAAGTTTTCTACCAAAACCGGTGGTCATATTTCTATCATCTTGCGGGCATATTTCTATCATCTCACATGTATATTTCTATCATCTCGCGGGTACATTTCTATCATCTCGAGGGCATATTTCTATCATCTCGCGGGCATATTTCTATCATCTCACATACATATTTCTATCGTCTCACATGGATATTTCTATCACGTTGAGGGCATATTTCTATTATCTCGCGGGTATATTTCTATCATCTCACATGTATATTTCTATCGTCTCACATGGATATTTCTATCACGTTGAGGGCATATTTCTATTATCTCGCGGGTATATTTCTATCATCTCACATGTATATTTCTACTATATATTTTTTTTTACATACTAACAAATACTAGGACGAACAAAGTCGCACTGGGGACAGTTATAACTAAAAAAATGTTGTAAACCTTTGTTTGCTCGTTAAAAAAAATCAACTGGCCTCATTTTTAGCGACATCTGCCCGTGATAAACATGTCCATAATGAAATTCGATTCCACTATTTACTCACAATACCGCACGTGCTTTGTCTCACAATTACACGCACGTACATCTGTCATTCGATCTTATATGTTAGGAAACATTTCCCTGATCAGGATCGTAATTAGACAAATACAGCTGCGCCGTGATTAAACATTGGTGTGGACTGGAAACGGTTTTCAACGTGAAACAAAACCGTTAGCATTCACTTTATCGCAGCTGCATATCTATCATTGGATCTTTATAAAAGAAATTGGTTTTGTTTAATTGTATTTCCCGAACAGGAGAGAAATTAGGTAAACACACCTGTCCCGTAATTAAACATGGAACGTGATGAAAATGGTAAATTAGATCCTTATCAAAAAACGTACTACCCACGTTCGAACCAAAATACCCCGAAAACCTGTCGCGCGGAAGAATACACAAGCAAATCTTTGTGTATTCACACGTGCGTTTGTCTCAAAACCTTTTGATATAAGGAAGAAATGTTTTAGAGATATCTCATTCTGTAACCAACCATCGTTCAGTTCTGATCAGTCGTTTTGAAAAAAATCAGACGTTGAGACCAAGAAATTCCGAACACCAGGCCACCGGACAACGAAGAGTAAGTTATTCTGTTTTATTCGTATTTTGTGTTAGGAAGTTAAAATAATTATTTCTATTTAGACAATATATCACTTTTTTAGTTGGTTGTTTTCATTATTCGTATTTTGTGTTAGGAAGTTAAAATAATTATTTCTATTTAGAGAATACATAAGTTTTTTAGTTGGTTGTTTTCATTATTCGTATTTTGTGTTAAATATTTCTATCGTTTTCTGTATTTAAAAGATATATGTCTGTGACTGTTTAAGCGTATTCTGTGGAAAAAAATATATGGTCGCGTCTTTGTTGTTTTTCGAAAGGTGTATTTTCTTAACAGTCAGAGACTGGAAAAATAACCTACGCAAAGTTCTAAATATGTATGTGTGTATTCGTTTTTTCACTAGGCAGTGTTGCTAAAAATCTGTTTCAAATTATAATTAGTCTAGACTAATAGGTATTTTAATAATAATGTCTGTTGTTTGTTAAATTCTTACATGTGTGTATGGTTTAGCTAAGTTAAGAATTATCCGACTTATTTTTTATGTGCTAGGCACAGTCTAAGTTCTGGAATATCTTTGCTTCCACAACGCGCGCTGTGTATTTCTGATATGTTAACACCTCTTTCATTTGATAACAGAATATAAAAAAAAAATAAAAATAAAAACAATAAGCCTAGTTATAACGAAGAGTACTCGTGTGTATACCTAACTATTTATAAGTCTGTTTTTTTATTTACCTATTTATTTTTTCCCTTTCTCTCTTTCTCTCTCTCTCTTTCTCTCTCTATCAGATTGTCTGTGTATTATTTAACTGCTTGTTACATATATGTTGTTATATATATATTTAATTTTATGTGTGACTAACTTCTTTTTTGATCCTACTCAACAGATGTCTTCACCTCAACGACGCGGCTATGCCTGTTTACACTGCCAGTCTGTTTTCAAGTGGGGTCATGCTCTTACTCGGCATATGGCCACAGCCCACGATCGTCACAATCACGAGTGCTCTTTCTGTGGTTTAGTATTTACCAGACCCGATAATCTTCAACGGCACTTAGAAAATAAACATGGGTCCGGCTCAGCACAAACAGACACATCAGTGGCACAAACCAACCTGCTATGTACCAGATGCGGGAAGACCTTCACCAGGCGCGCCGACCTATCACGACACAACAAGACCAGGCACTCACTGACGCTGCTCTCTTGTGAGGTCTGTGGAAAAGACTTTTCTCGTAATGACAATCTTCGCGTCCATATAAACCAAAAACACACCGCTATCCCTACCCAGCTTTCTACCTCAACACAGAACCCACCAGCAGGCACCACACCAACACCAACAACATCAGGTGTCACAGTAACACCAGACTCATCGGCGAACCCACAGACAATACTACCAGGTGCCCCATCAACAGCGACGAATCCGCAGACAGCCTCATTATCAGGCACCACAGCAACAACAGTGAACCCACCTATATCAACATCATCTGCTGCAGCAGGCGCCACAGACTCGATGAGAACACCTTCAACTTCCACACTACCTTCAGGCCCCTATTCAACAACTCCCATCCCCTCGTCCTCTTCAACAATTCCCTCTACAAAAGCAGGCCAGATTAACCCACTCAAACGAACAATCCCCAGTCCCCAACAAGTCCCTAATAAAAAGAGTCGCTTGTCCTCTGACTACGACAGTTTAAATGACTTACCAGATGACGTTAGACAAATCTATACAAATAATTGGCAAGCCATAAAAACACATGCAAACACCCATAAATACCTATCTACATTCACTTTCTTTCACAGGCCAGACAGAACAGACCCCATCGAATGGGAAATTCTGTTAGGACCTGTCTTTGCACAACAGACAAAACGCTTCAAGATTAACTACAGTTTTCACGTCGTTTTGAGACACAGAGAAACAAATGACCTCCGTTTCTTTCACGGTTCTCATAATAATGCGTGTGTGTTAGAACAGCCTCACTTAATCAACAACATTACAGATTTCAAGTCTTTTGTAGCTAACTTACACGATAGCGACATTCTCACACAAGCACAGTTAAACAGACCAAATACTAAATATTATGTTGAAGCAATTCCAGCGACATCTTTCTATCTTTACCATATCCAAGACTACCCAATCAATTGAGCAAACACCACAACACCATCGACAAAAATACATTCTTAGAAGTACTCAATACACAACAAGCACAGGGTGGGAAAAATATTGGGTTCCGAACACACAACTCTGTCATATACACATACGAACAACACCGCAACGCCCTATCTTACTTTTACATCAAACGACAGGTACATCCCGACAACGTCACCACATCACCCCTCAACATCTAAACTCTCTGTCTTCCACTATGTACACACAAAAACCACCTACATACAGATACCTACAGGTATATTCAATACCCACCTCTCTATTTTACGACGACAATGTGACGACACCCCTCAAGGTCTGGCCTGCCGCTGTACCCCGGTGCTATATTATATTTCTTACTGTGATAATATTACTACTGTAACAAAACACCACTAATTGAAATACACACTATCTTTCCAATATAAATATGTATATAACAAAGTACTGTACATGTCACTATGTGTTATTTGTCAATATATACTCAGATGGTTATTTGAATAAAATATATGTTCCTATATGTTTTGTTACTACAAAACAGTATTTGAAAAATAAAAATATATTAACTAAAATTCATTTTTGTTACCTATATATCGTCTAACTGATCGTATAACTGTTGTAAAATATATATGTTCTAAATATATGTCTATAAATATCGTCTTCTTGTTGTCTAAATATATATCTCTAAATATAGCGTCTTCTTGTTGTCTAAATATATATCTCTAAATATAGCGTCTTCTTGTTGTCTAAATATATCGTCTTCTTGTTGTCCTGTATGTCTACTTATTGTATGTCTAAAAGTCTTCTTGTTGTCTACTTCTTGTTATCTAAATATATCTCTATATAAAAGTCATCGGAGTATTTTCCTATATAAAATGTCACGCGCCACCACAAAGCGCCACCACATTTTCCTTATACAAAAAGTCACGCGCCACCACCGTGCGCCATCACATTTTCCTTATATAAAAAGTCACGCGCCACCACAATGATATCTAAGTCCGCCACTCGCTTTAAAAAACCTCTACTAATATATATTGTCTAAGTATTGTCTGTAAACAACGCCATTATCGAACTAATTTATTGCTATATATCAAGTCATGCGTCTGAGCGTCAGAGGAAGTCCCCCGGCTACAATATATCGCTATATAAAAAGTTATGCACCTCCGCCTGAAATTCCTCCCACTCGCTTAAAAAAAAACCACTACTAATCCAACATTATCGATTTTTTATATTTTCCGTCATTATCGATTTTTTATTTTTTATATATATTGTCTAAGTATTGTCTGTAAACAACGTCATTATCGAACAAATTTATTGCTATATAACAAGTCATGCGTCTGATCGTCAGAGGAAGTCCCCCGGCTACAATATATCGCTATATAAATAGTCATCACCCTCTGCCTGAAATTCCTCCGCCTGAAATCGATCGAGTATTTTCTTATACAAAAGTCATCACCCTCCGCCTAAATGATACCTAAGTTGCGCAATGAGTATTTCCTTATATAAAAAGTCATGTACCAACGCCTGATGCTCCACCTGCGCAATGAGTATTCCTTATATAAAAAGTCATGTACCAACGCCTGATGCTCCACCTGCGCAATGGGTATTTCCTTATATAAAAAGTCATGCAATACAACAACCTACTTATCTCCCCTTAGTAAACAACAAGCCCGCCATTATCGAACAAATTTATTGCTATATAAAAGTCATGCGTCTGATCGTCAGAGGAAGTCCCCCGGCTACAATATATCGCTATATAAATAGCCATCACCCTCCGCCTGAAATTCCTCCGCCTGAAATCGATCGAGTATTTTCTTATATATAAAAGTTATCACCCTCCGCCTGAATGATACCTAAGTCCGCCATTGTATATTATAAAAAAGTCATCACCCTCCGCCTGAAATTCCTCCGCCTGAAATCGATCGAGTATTTTGCTTTATAAAAGTCATCACCCTCTGCCTGAGAACGCCTGAAATCGATCGAGTATTTTCTTATATAAAAGTCATCAATCTCCGCCTGAATAATACCTAAGTCCGCCATTGTATATTATAAAAAAGTCATCACCTTCCGCCTGAAATTCCTATGCCTGAAATCGATCGAGTATTTTGCTATATAAAAGTCATCACCCTCCGCCTGAGAACGCCTGAAATCGATCGAGTATTTTCTTATATAAAAGTCATCACCCTCCGCCTGAAACCGCCTCGTTTTGCGCCTCCTATACTACTCATAGTATACGTTTTTCACAACATACGTGTTTTTTTTTCTCACCACATAGTTTCACATCCCACATTTTCATACAGTCCAGTCGACTGGTCTTCACGATTTACTAGTAGCTGAAATACTCATTCCTGACGTCCTTAGCCCACGCTGACAGCCCACGTTTTGCCGGATTACTTGATTTAAATGCGACTAGGGTTATAAAAACTCGGCTGCAGGTATCACGAAAGTTGAGAGCAGTAAACCACCGAATCCCTGCACATAAATGCCCCCTGCATGTCTGTAGCGAGTTGATCATATGAAAAGGGCAGTAATCCTGAATATGTTTTTTGGGCAAGGTAGACTGTGAGTTACGGTGCTTGTACGCTCGATTAAGCTGAGGCTTGTTTAACTTTATAATAGAAATATCTCCTTCTATTTTTGAGTGACAGAGTACAGAAAAGCGTGTGAACGCTGTTTAATCTCAAATGTTGAGATGTATTTATTCTGTACTGTTTTGAGCCATGTGAATAGCTCGCAGCTAGGCTGCATGGATTATTGAGAGCGGTGTTCTAAACAGCCGAGTCTCGTGATTGGGTTTTTTGGCGGGACTAGTGTGTGATTCCGTAGAGAGAGAATGTTCGGAGTGTTGGACCGGGGTGGTCAACGCTGGGTGTGTTTTTGATGGTGTATGCCTACGTAGTGCTTTGAAAAATGTCGACTTATATTTCGCTGTGTGTACAGCATATTTCCTAAGCTGCAGTATGGATGTTTGTGAGTACTCTAGGCCTTGTCATATAGTCGCGCTGAGATGAGTGAAGGCGAGATTATTGCAGACTGCCGGGTGTGCAGTCTTGTAAGAAATTGCTAGTAGGATTCATTATATCTTATAGCGCAGAAGTGAGTCGTGAGGACTTTAGGCCATAATATATGTTAACTGCTGTGTGCAGTATTATAGCGCAGAATTGAGTCATGAGGACTTTAGGCCATTAATTATGTGAACTGCTGTGTGCAGTATTATAGCGCAGAATTGAGTCGTGAGGACTTTAGGCCATAATTTATGTTAACTGCTGTGTGCAGTCTTATAGCGCAGAAGCGAGTCGTGAGGACTTTAGGCCATAATACAGTAGAACTCCATTTATCCGAACCCCAATTATCCGAACATCCAATTATCCGAACACTTTTTCCAGAAAAAAAAAAATCAGATGCCACAGTCACGTTAGACTAAAATTCTGAATCTTTTGATGCGGCAAACTTCAAATGTGTGCGAACAATTTGTAGAAATGGGGTGGCTAATGGTCGGTCGCTTACGTACAGGAAGTCAGTTAGATCATAAAGTCAGTTAATATCTGGTTTACCAATCCAGTGTACGAGTGCGTTCTAGGTAGAACACTGGCTAAACAGACAGTTCAACTTAAAATAACTGTGTCTGCTACTACAGCAGAATAATTTTGGTGTACAAGTATTTCTCTGTGCGATATGGCATCTTCCAGTAGGCCTAAAGCATATAAAAGGAACCGCAATGTTTTGTCAATTGAAACGAAAACAGAAATTATCAAGAGACTAGGACAAGGTGAAACTGTGTCTTCACTTGCGAGGATTTTCAATGTTGGGAAAGCTACCGTCTCTGACATCAAAAGTAACAAGGATAAAATTATGAGTTTTGCATCGAAATTTGATAGTGAAAATGGGTCGAAGAAACGTAAAACCATGAGAAATGCGAAAGATGTGAAATTGGAAGAGGCTTTGTATATATGGTTTGTGCAAAGAAGAAGCAAAAGGGAACCTATCTCTGGTTCTCTGTTGTGTGAAAAGGCACTTCAGTTCAACAATCAACTTGACGGTCCTCCTGACTTTAAGGCTAGCCAGGGATGGTTAAGAAACTTTAAATCTCGTCATGGCATACGAGAATTGGAGATTCAAGGGGAATCTTTATCTAGCGATGCAACTGCCGCTAAAAATTTTAAAGAAACATTCTTGGCTTTTTTGGAAGAAGAAGGTTATTCACTCGATGATGTGTATAATGCCGATGAGACTGGCTTATACTGGAAATCATTGCCTCAAAAATCACTTGCATCTCAGACGAAGCAGCTGTCCCTGGGTTTAAAAAGTGCAAAGAGAGAGTAACAATTTTGGTAGCCGCGAATGCCAGTGGAAGTCATCGTTTACCGGTGCTAATGATCGGCAAAGCCAAAAAACCACGTTGTTTAAAGAATGTGACATGTCTCCCATTGTGTTACAAAGCACAGAAGAGTGCTTGGATGAATAGTAAAATATTTCTTGATTGGTATACAAATCAGTTCATCCCAAATGTGAAGATGTTGAGAGAACAAGAAAAGAAAACTGGAAAAATAATTCTTCTACTGGACAATGCACCATCTCATCCAGAGACGGATACATTGAATGCAGTTGATGCAAATTTTAAAGTAATTTTTCTGCCTCCCAATGTAACAGCACTGATTCAACGAATGGATCAGGGTGTTATAGCAAAGCTTAAAAAGATGTACAAGAAGGAAGTCCTGCGTCGTTTATTGTTGGCTGAAGATGAAGAAAGTGTGGTGGCGTTTTCCAAAAAGCTTAATCTCAAAGACTGCTGCTATATGTTAGATGATGCTTGGACCACCCTGTCACAAGATAATCTCAACAAGGCTTGGAGTAGATTGCTTGGGAAAAAAGGAGGAAATGAAACTACTGCAGTGGACACAAATGATGATTGTATAAATGAAGTTGTGGAACTGTTTCAAGCAATGCCCGGATTTTCGGACTGTGACAAAGATGATGCACACATGTGGCTAGAAGATGATAATGATTCTGGTTTTCAGTTTTTGAATGACGAAGAAATTTTGTCTTTTGTGCAAGAAGAAAACCAAATACATGTAGTGACCGATGATGAAGACTCCTCAGAAGTACATGATGTACTTGTAGATTATGAAGAAAAACCAAAACGTCGACCAAGTCCCGAAGAGGCCTTTATAGCACTAGAAACAGCGATGGCTTGGTACGAGCAAGAAGATGACAGCTGTCCTACACAGCTTCTGCTGTTGAAGAGAATGCGGGACTTAGCAGCCAAAACGAGACTATCCAGTTTGGTGCAAAAGAGGATTCCTCATTATTTTAAATAGTGGGCTACATCTGTGCAAGTACATATATACGTAAGTTGCGCCTGGTTTTGAATCGTTTGTAATGTTATTTTGAAAACATTTCTCTTTCTTAACAAAAATAATTAATACAAGTAGTACATGCACTGCAGTGTAATAAAAGATTTTGGTGATACAGTGATCTAATACAGTGTGGGTATTATTATTATAGTACAAGTAAATATGTTTTGTAGTGTATTTTCCTTGTGATGGTTAATTATTTTTAGAAATATGTGTACATGTACTCGATACATTATGTAATCCAATTATCCGAACATTTGATTATCCGAACGATGCTCGGTCCCATGGGGTTCGGATAAATGGAGTTCTACTGTATATGTTAACTGCTGTGTGCAGTATTATAGCGCAGAATTGAGTCATGAGGACTTTAGGCCATTAATTATGTGAACTGCTGTGTGCAGTATTATAGCGCTGAGATTATTGTTCAATGTGTTCGTGCTGTGATCTAAACTGTACATGAATGTAAACGTGATTATGTCGTGACTTAATAAATCGTCATTAAATGTCACCAGGCGTTTACCACATTCCATGATTCTTATGTACGCGCCTGTGGCGTGAGTGTCTACCCTAACATGCACACACTTGCAACATTCTACACATCGTGACAAGAGAACAGTAGCACATATACCTTTATGATAAATAGCCCTGTGTGGGCGTGGCTTAGTCTATTATATATATAGCACATAACGACAACAGTTGGACAATAACAGTTAGCGAAATGCCCGTTATCAGTTTGTGGTTTACAGTCAATTGGAACGAATGGATATGACATTCGCGTGACAAGAGTTTCTCTAACTTGAGAGATTATTTAACAGACGGAAGGATAATATCGTTATCGATACAGTCCACATATCTGTATCATTTGGTGGACTTGTTTTTCGGGTTCTGACACCCGCAACATTAGTTTTGAGAGCACTTCGTGCGTGGCCTGGGTCTCCTGTGCTTCAGGCCGTGGCCTAGTTTGTAGTCTGCCTGTGTGGCGCATTTGGGAAACGCCTTATTCGTGGTAATAATCAACTTTATAGCACTGTCAGTTGACGTCCTGTGTCGTGTCTGTGGAAAACAACAACGTCTGTAGTCTACATTTGCTATCAGATGTGCAGCGAAATTATCAGGCAGCGAGCCATCAGTTTATGAGGTGATCCAACGTCTGAAGGATAGCGTGTACCAGTCGAGTGTATGTGCAGTTGTACCAGTCATTTTGCAAGTATACCTCAAGTCAAGAGAGGGTTTGCTGTGTTCCTGTTACGATCATCATGTGCTCCTATGCAGTATTCGAGCACATACCTTACTGAAGCGAGGACCTGAAGGGAAGAGAGTCTAGATCCAGTACCTTTCGGCGATAGACTGTTTTTAGCGTCAGAATTATGTGATATTTAAGGTCTTGGCGGAAGGGAATAGAATATTGACAGATAAGTGATTTTTTGTTCTGTAAGGTGTGTCATTTCACGCATGTCATCAGGCCTTCTGAATTCTATGCATTTTTTATTCTGTTGTTGTTGTTTATGTCTATAGTGACATATAAGTAGAATTTAATGCAAAAGTAGTTTATGACTGTTGACATATGTTGACTTCCATGATATGGATATAACCATAAAAAGGTTCTTTGTACAGAAATTGATCTGACAGTAATTAGGAATAGTTGCAATTTGTTGTATGGTTAATTAGCTGTCAGGAGTAGAAGGTTCATTGATACATATACAGTGATCTCAATAGGTAAGTCACTATGGATGATGACGAAATGGATCCTGATAATATGTGGCCTTTATTGGAATATTTATTTCAAGAAGGTAAAGATTTTGAGAAATTACAAGGACCAGAACTGGAAGCACACGTGATGGACAGATTTATGGTCAATGCGTCGAGAGCACTAAAAGATTTTGCTGAGAATAGATTTCAGTCCATCCCTCATTTAAGAATGGCTAGGAATTTAGCAGGTTTGCTGCGGCTCGACCTTCGTGTATTTGTGTATAAAAATATTCATGTTGAACACGACAATATATTGAAGGGTATACACAATATAATTCATTGTGACATTTCTGACAATCAGGAAAAGAAGCTAGAAGATGATAAAGTAAGAGTCAACAGACAGGAAAGAAAAAAATGCGTTAAGGGTAAAGCTGAAGAGAGTAAACTTAAGGAAAAATTAGCTAAACTTACAAGTGATTTAAATAGATCAAACCTGGAACTTGCTAGAGTACAAGCAAGTTTGGATTCTTCACTATTGAAGGTTAAAGAGTTGGAGGTCCAGATGAAAGTTAAGCATGTTGAGGTGGAAAACCTTACACAAGAGATCCAACGAAGAAAAGACATGTATGAAAAATTAAAAGCGGAAACCAATGAGCGAGAAAGAGTATACATAGAAATGATACATGATGTATGTTTTGATAAACTTGAAGAGAAGAATACTGTATTTCCAGGGGACGTCGATGAGCTAGCGAATAATAATAATGGTGAGAATGAAACACAGTCAATAAAGGTAAATAAAGAGCAGGATGGAAAAGTGACATTGGTAGAGTTGACGGCTGAGAAAGAGAAGGTTGCTAAGATTGAGAAATTGCTAGCAGAAGAAGGTTGCAGAGTTTTGGCTCTTAATGATTTAAATAAGAAACTTAGTCAAGGGATCTCTCATAGAGATGGTGAAATTGCGGAAGCAAGGAAAAGAGTAGATGGCCTGCTTGACATTGTTTTGAACAACAAAATGTGGTCTTCTGTCAATGTTGACAGTGATAGACAGAAAGTTGCGAAAAGTCAGCCCCATACACTTTTTGCTCATAGAGAGGCCATACATGGTAAACATAGATCTTTTCGTGGGAAATACAACTTTCCCAGTGCTAGTGGTACTAGTGACTCTATTGATAATTCTTGGCGTCAGGCTAATAAAGATTCTTGTGTTTCAGCCAGTTCTATTAATTACGAAGAGAAATGTAAGAAATTGCAAGTTAAGGCTCCTAAAATCAATCACGTGTTTACTGTTGCAGATTCTGATAAACTTGTAACAGGGAATAAACATAGTACTATTTTTTCCAGGAATGAAACCCACTATGGACAGGAAAATAAACATTCTAACGGTCCAGTTACTTGTCAAACTCAGCACAGCCAGTTTGACGGGATTGGTAAACATATTCCTATAGGTGAAAAGGAGAACAGTTATGGTAATACATATAATCATAAGATTAGACAGTACCAAGGGAGTTTATCAAGTGGTAATTTTGATTCTCCAAGGAATTGTAAACAATTTAGCGGATTTCAACATTTTGATCCGAAGAATTCTGTAAGTTATAGTAGAAATAACTGTAAGAAAAACTATCAATCTAGTAATGATTTTGCTACTAGAAAGCAAGTCCTGTCTAGTGGACATTTTTGTCAAGAAAGATATGTTAACAACAACAATGCTAACTTGGGTTATAGACATAAAATTTGTCATAATAAAGGAATTAACAATAATATAAAGAGAGATAATAGCTCTCCACATGTTGCTCTACATCACCAGAGTAACTTGGCTCAGCAAAAGACTAGAGTCATTGTTAGTAAACAAAGCAACTGTAGTAATAAATATTTTCATCATGTAACAAATAATAAGCGCAAGTATGCTAACTTTGCTCAACATGAGCCCAGAGTCAGTTGTAATAGAGATAAACAAGGTAACAATAACAGTGGTGTTTCAAATACTATATCTGATAATGTTGTTCATCACGAGAAAGTGTCTCGGTGTTGTGAATGTAACACTTTGTTTCAGCCTACGGCAGTGATGACATAGAGTAGCGGTCAAGTTGTCCCCTAGTCTTCTGTGATGTCTACATGTTAAGGAGGGAAGAGCTGATGGCATTGTGAAAAGACCATTACTTTACACGGACCAAAGTGCTGGGTAATTGTCATTTTGACTTCTACGTTTTTTCTCATTAGATTTCACCATTCATTAAAATGGAAATTTTCATTCATATATTTTGACAGAAGCGACTTTACGATAACAGTCAAGGCTGCTGTGACATATTAGCGGTGAGAAAAGTAGGTCAACTTTGCGTCCTTGTGTTCGATCAAGCGTAACCTTTTCAGCGTCTCACTAAACATCTGATGTTTTGCTTGCTCAGGGTCAGGACATGTTGACAGGAAAGGGATAGATTTGCATCTGATTTTTTTTTATTAAAACAGTAAATATTTTCTTTTGTATTTGTTAGTATAATAAATGATATGTTCTTGTTTTGCAATAACATGTAATTTCGTTGAAATATTTAATGTATCATTTGATTGCCATGATTTTTTGTTTCTATTGTTAGTTATATTCTATTGTTGAACTTGCAGTTGTTTGTTTTGGTTTTTTGTTTTTGTAGCAGTTTTGTTAGGATAACTTTTTGTACATGTTGAGTTTGCCAGCCCTATGCACAAACTCATTAGTTGTAATGGTGCAATAATTACTTTTAGATAATTCATGAGCACTTGAATTTTTTCTCATGTGTTTTATGTGATGTATATTTTTTGAAAAAAAAATACTTACATTTGTTAATGTGTGTCTGTTTAGAGATAGATTGTTTATATGTCCTTCATTTTCTTAAAGTCGATTTCATTGTTAGTTTATTTATTATAGCTTTGAATTGGTTGTAAACGAAATATTTTTTTATGCAACTTAGTGCTACGAAATTTTTTTGTATTTTTTTTTTTTGGAAAATGTATTTTTTCGAACGTTGTAATATTTTTTCTGCGCCAATGCTAGTCTGTATATTATGGTTAGTAATGTGTAGTGTCATTAGTTCCTTGAAATTGTTTTTTAATGTTTGATGTATTTTTCTGTATTTAGCGCGTGACTTTGAGTCAGTGCAAACCTTTTGATAGCGTTTTATTTTTGTTTGTGTGATATCTTGTATAATTTATTATTAGTTATGTATAAGTTTTATAATTTGGTTAAATTACTTATTATTCTTTTTGTCATAAGTTTTTTTTCCCTTGTGTTGTTAGTATAGATATACTTTGTCATTTTGTGTTATAATTTTTGATCGTAATTGTATTAATTTATACTATATGATGTGTGATTTAAATAGTTATTGTAAGGTATTGTTACAACTTTTTCTACATGTGCATCTTTACTTTTCATCTGTCTTTGTTGACTATTCGTCATCCCTTTACATCTTTTCTGTTGTCTTTTCAGCATGATTTGATATGTTGTTTATACTTCCATGTTTCATCTTTGTCTCACTTTATGCTTCGTGTATACTTTTTTCTGTTACGCTACTTAGACTTTCATTCTTTGTATTGTTCAAGTAATGATGTACCTTTAGATCAGGGATAGTTGTATTTGCTTTACATGATTTGACATTGTGATATTATTTGTTGTTTGTCATATGATGATTTCATATTTTACTTCTTTTCGAATTATACTTCGTTTGCTTGATATTGTCATTTCTTTTACTATTGTTTGTTGCTTGTTTGAGTATTATTGTATATGCTTAACTTAGTTCTGTAATAGATTAATTTTGAGATACTTAGCTTGGTCTTCTAATAGATTAATTTTAGTAATCTTACTTGATTACGTTGGATGATTGTTATTTACTTTACATTTACTGCTAATATTTTGTAGATATACTATTTCTGACTTACCATAAGATGAATTTTGTAAAACATATGTTAGAACTTCATTATCTTTTAATTTTTTTTTTTCGTTTTGGGAGTTAATTTTCAAAAAAAATGATAGAATCATTTTTTTTCTCCCGGGTGTGTGGGAAACTGTAGCGAGTTGATCCTATGAAAAGGGCAGTAATCCTGAATATGTTTTTTTGGGCAAGGTAGATTCTGAGTTACGGTGCTTGTACGCTCGATTAAGCTGAGGCTTGTTTAACTTTATAATAGAAATATCTCCTTCTATTTTTGAGTGACAGAGTACAGAAAAGCGTGTGAACGCTGTTTAATCTCAAATGTTGAGATGTATTTATTCTGTACTGTTTTGAGCCATGTGAATAGCTCGCAGCTAGGCTGCATGGATTATTGAGAGCGGTGTTCTAAACAGCCGAGTCTCGTGATTGGGTTTTTTGCGGGACTAGTGTGTGATCCCGTAGAGAGAGAATGTTCGGAGTGTTGGACCGGGGTGGTCAACGCTGGGTGTGTTTTTGATGGTGTATGCCTACGTAGTGCTTTGAAAAATGTCGACTTATATTTCGCTGTGTGTACAGCATATTTCCTAAGCTGCAGTATGGATGTTTGTGAGTACTCTAGGCCTTGTCATATAGTCGCGCGGAGATGAGTGAAGGCGCGATTATTGCAGACTGCCGGGTGTGCAGTCTTGTAAGAAATTGCTAGTAGGATTCATTATATCTTATAGCGCAGAAGTGAGTCGTGAGGACTTTAGGCCATAATATATGTTAACTGCTGTGTGCAGTATTATAGCGCAGAATTGAGTCATGAGGACTTTAGGCCATTAATTATGTGAACTGCTGTGTGCAGTATTATAGCGCAGAATTGAGTCGTGAGGACTTTAGGCCATATTTATGTTAACTGCTGTGTGCAGTATTATAGCGCAGAATTGAGTCATGAGGACTTTAGGCCATTAATTATGTGAACTGCTGTGTGCAGTATTATAGCGCAGAATTGAGTCGTGAGGACTTTAGGCCATAATTTATGTTAACTGCTGTGTGCAGTCTTATAGCGCAGAAGCGAGTCGTGAGGACTTTAGGCCATAATATATGTTAACTGCTGTGTGCAGTATTATAGCGCAGAATTGAGTCATGAGGACTTTAGGCCATTAATTATGTGAACTGCTGTGTGCAGTATTATAGCGCTGAGATTATTGTTCAATGTGTTCGTGCTGTGATCTAAACTGTACATGAATGTAAACGTGATTATGTCGTGACTTAATAAATCGTCATTAAATGTCACCAGGCGTTTACCACATTCCATGATTCTTATGTACGGGCCTGTGGCGTGAGTGTCTACCCTAACACGCACCCACTTGCAACATTCTACACATCGTGACAAGAGAACAGTAGCACATATACCTTTATGATAAATAGCCCTGTGTGGGCGTGGCTTAGTCTATTATATATATAGCACGGAACGACAACAGTTGGACAATAACAGTTAGCGACATGCCCGTTATCAATGTCTAAGATATCCACAGAGTAATCAAATCTACAGCAGTGACGGGAGATAATTTCCTATTCACGATGTTACTTAGCTCAAATTTAGACTGTTATTAGTCAGAAGGACTCAAAGGATATTTATCTGGTGATTTCCAACTAAAGAGGTGTATACCCCTCTGGAGTTAGTTAACGAAACAGACTCAATCGCCCTTCTAAAGAGGACTGCGGGCTGGGTTCTGATTGTTTGACCTTGAGATTTGTTTGTTGTTTATTCTGACTGCTTATTACTCACCTTTGTTAATTTTTCTTGTGATAATTTATGAATAACCATATCTAGTGTGTTCTTTATAAATAGTGGGTTAGTTAACATTAATATATATATGTGTGTGTATGTATATATATATATATATATATATATATATATATATATATATATATATATATATATATATATATATATATATATATATATATATATATGTTCTAAGCGGTCCGAATTTACTTCCTTTTGTACCTTTCACTTGAATACTGATCTGTCCTGTCCTTACTACAATATTTATTATATTTAGGGAGGAAGAGTGCATGTATGACATTTTAACAATGTTGTGAGAGTGGCAGGAGAGACGTGATTTAATACATATGCATATCTTTTTTTTTCTCTCTTGACTGTCAGACTCCACTTTCTATTCACATGTGTGACTCTATTTCTATCTATTGTCGCATAGTAGGTCTATATTTATCGCTATATCTTTTCCAACATCATTCTTATTTTATTTTCTCCCACATTTTGTTCTTTCATCGTCGTTAAAGTAATCTTTCTTAATCACGACTTGCATCTAACTTTACACTCCTCTGATTAATGTCCCCATCTTGGGAAACACACATGGGCATAGAATGAATTCTTTGATACATAAACCCCAGTTTAAACATCACGAGACATGCCACACTGAGTATCGTTTAACTTTGGAAACGTGGGCTTGGCAATAGAGAGTGTCTAATCCCCTGTTCGTACACACCCGAGTCGGGACAATGGCACTGGCGCTGCCGAGGGACAACAAAGGGTGGCCGACGGACAACAAAGGACACTCGTGATACGCAGAAAGTGGATAATGAATACAGAGACTAAAAAGCACGCACACAAGAATGACACGCAAAGCGGCAACGATAGACAGATGACTTTGTGACAGGAGGAGGCGGGGTTTTTTTTTGCAGTAGCCGGCTAATCACTAACACCTGTTTGTCCCGCAAACGGACAGGCAATGCGGATTGCGAAAAGGCCACCCAGTTTTAACCAGTGACATTTGCTGACAGGGCACGAAAGGTGTAAATGCAAAAGCAACAATATGGAGGCCTAACGATTGGTTTTTAGGCGGAGTTATACGTCACACATCTAATGTCGGAAGACATTGGTAACCAGAAATTTAATGTACCGCGAAGTTCGCCAGAGATCAGTACGAAGTGTCCAATATCGTGGTGCAGAAAACGTTTCCCTAGAGCTTAGCCTGAAAATACTTGTTCATTCCTGTGCGGATAATTAATTCATATCTGTGACGTTTATAGTGTTCATAAGGAATTTGCAAAGGGAAAAGGAGTCCAACAGAAGTCTAAGTCTAAACCTTATGTTTTTGTCGTCTAACCGGAAAGAAGCTCGCAAAGTATACGTCCGGAAAGCAGAGTTTGCAAGATAGGACATCCTTTACTTCCTACGTTAAAAAAGGAAGATTTCTCGCCCACGATTTAAACGGTGGTCGCGCAGCATTATACTCACCTTTTATCAAGTGCTCAGAAGTTGATTCTATGTGCATATACAAAGTTGGACTCACTCGGCAGCTTACCACCAGAGTCAAATTAAAGCACGCACAAGTTGATTCTACACCTCACGGTAGAAGGGGAACGACTAAGTAAGTAAGTAAGTAACAAGTTGATTCTCATATAAAGTTCAACTCACTCAAAAGCGTATAGCCTGAATCCAGAGTACATACTTAACAAGCTGATCAATCTGCCTACCAAGATCACGTAGTCACCAGTTGATTCGCCAAGATATCAAGCTAAAATCACCAAGTTCAGCTATTCACCGCGGCAGTGCTTGAAGTGAATTAATCTACTTTCATCGTATCTTGCACAACGTAAACTCACTCAGACTAGCTTCACTGCACGAACTCATTTGTTACCAGAAGATCATTTCGTGAAGAGCTCCAGTCTAGTCAGTGCATTTTCAAGATCAAACAGCAGACATTTTCCTGAGGCAACTGTCAACGGTTTGTCAATTTTAGAGATAGATTTCGAAACACTGAAGGACAGTATACCTTCCAAGGTCTCAGTTCCCAAAAGGTTTTCACCAGTACGTCCTCGTCTTCGAGATAACCCACACGACATACCATACACCTACAGCGGATCGTCTACACATACCAGTGAATAATCAAAAAGTGGAGAGACACACAGACAGTGTAGATTTGACATCAGTTTGGTAACGTGTCATATCACATCATCACCTCGCTTCACATTCTCCTATCTAACTAACCACATTAATTACATCTCATCTGTGTGTGTGAATCGTCTTTCACCGTCATCACTTTTATTCGCTACTAACCCTATATGTGTATATATTTAACTAATAAAACATAGTCACGTTGATCATTACCTAGTTCGTTAATGTAGTGTGACCGTGGATTTTGTGGAGGGGATGTAAATCCGTCTATCACTTGATATAGGGGAAACAATCCCAGGACTTTCTTTGTAGGGGTTCTTCTGGGGAAGACTGGTTATACACCAGAGGTGTTGCTTCCAGAAGAGAGGACAACCCAGGTAATTAAGAGCTCTCGTAAGTGCCTTTACGGATTTAGTATTGATTCTTCAAAGGGTAGTAAGTAATTAGCAACTCGAACAGTCAATGGAAACTTTCAATGGTGCAGAGCATTTGATAAGTCCAAATGGTTATAAAAGATGTTCTTTATTTTCGTTTCGTATTTCAAACAAACAGTGGCAGCTCGAGATAAATTTCTGGTGGGGGAAAGCAAAACTGCCAGCTTTAGCCTCCAAGGCGAAAGGCTTACGGCTCCTTAATACTCTAGTCGTTTTATGATCTGTGGAAATCCTAGCGAAATAAAATACGATTCGAGACTTCAATCAAAACTAGTTCGAACTTACTTCAAGTGGAATGAAAAACTAATCGAACTTACTTCAAGTGGAATGAACCACTCACATAATCGTGGCAGGGGTTAGCGCTGGTTCACTAACCTTCCTGGTCGGTAGGAGATCTCTAGATAAAACGTAGGAGTCAAGGGCTTTTGTTCAATAGTAGTCGTAGCGCCAGGTTGCTCCAAACCTAAACTAAAGAACACCCTATGATGGTCTGACTCTAGCTTTGAGATAACTGTCTCAAGCTCTCTAGCTCTGACTGGTTACTAAGATGCATCAGTCTTTATACTGGTCTGGTGCTATGGCTCGCCAGAGGAAGTATTTCTTATTGGAGTTAAGACCGGAAACTTTCTAATGATTGGTCTTGGGGGCTAGTGGACTGTTGAAATAATCTTTAACCTAACCATCTACAAATCCTCTAGTCTGAAATTATTGTTTCTATGTGATGATGACCAACCATTGTTTGAAGTTCTCTCTAATCTAAATGTTTTCCGGTCTGACTTGTATGGATGCCACACAAGGTTTGATGACATCATGGGTTCATGTGTGTCATGACTGATGATGTCATTGATTCTTGACTAGTAGTTTATTTATCTAACTAGTCATTCATAAAATACTTTACTATAAGGCTAACAGTTGTAGCTACTTAATAGTCTACCCTGTTACATACGCCCGGGGGCCGCCAAAGTGTATCCCGTAGGGAGACACTTTAGTCCCTAAAAAAAAATGACTAATCCCTAAAAAAATATCGGGGTTCAGGTATCCCACCAGAAATCATGTCGGATGGAATACAACAATCAATATATGGAATGATGGATGACTCAATTAACATTTCAAGAATTAATTGTAAGTGGTGGGGACATAGTTAAGGTATTTAAGTAGGGACTGATGGACATAATCAAGGGACATAAGTAGGGACTGATGGACATAATCAAGGGACATAAGTAGGGACTGATGGACATAATCAAGGGACATAAGTAGGGACTGATGGACTTAGTTAATGCACATATGTAATGACAGGGGATGACATGGTAGGAACCATTAGCAATAATAATGGGCAAAAATATAACAGTAATGGAACTGAACAATCATCAACCAACTAGCAAACCGCTTTTATGGGTCGATAGTTATCAAATATCTCTCAAAATACATTATAAAACATAATACATCATGACAAGCGAAATAACGTCGCAAAGGAGAACTGGAAACAAAAATGGCGGGTGCCCATAAAATATGGCTATCACCCTACACTTCAACTGAAGTGGGTGTTAAAATAAAATAATGGAACAAAATGAAAATGGAACCACGAAACTTGGTGGTAAGGTATGGGAAACATGGGTAAGTCTCAATAATAAAAATGACTGTACCGGTATAACAATAACCGGAAATAATGCAAGGATTGGAAACATGGCAATCAACGGACTAAGGTACTCAATGGAGAAATGGCAAATAGTTAAATCACATATATTAGTGGAACAATAACTGGAACTTCAAACAATCATGAAGCAAAAATGGAGTCAATATTATAATAAGTCATGGATGATGCCAACATTAGTGGCGGGTGAAAATGTATTTTAGTTAAACACTTTTTATTAGGTACAACAGGACAACAGCACACTCAAATCTGAGCAAAATCTTGCTTCAGAAGCATAGCAAATAACAAAGGGACATAAAAGATGGTCAAAAGCATAGGAAAAAAAACAAAGGGAGATAAAAGATGGTAAAAAGTAATGGTAACAAAAAAACAAAGGGAGATAAAAGCTAGTCAAATATTAAATTAGTCAAAACTAACGTGACTTCATGACACTACGCGTGTAAAAGGAAGTACATCAGCAATATATGTGGACTACACTGTTCTTTTGAATCGAGATATCTCCATCATCAATGTTTGAAAGGAGGTTGCAAGGGTAACTGTTCATGTACTGGGAGATTCATCAATGTTTTTCCTGCGGACTAAAATGTAATAGTTCTCCATAAATAGAAATTCCTGGACTTTATAGCATAACTTGCAAACTTGATAAAAGTCCGCAACCGAGATGTCCAGGGATGCATAACAGCTGGTCTTCACTGCAACATCAGGATCAAATAATTCAGCAGCGGAAGCAGTGGGTAAGAGATTTGCTTCGTAAAACATGAGAATCAGGGAGGACATCATACGAGAAAACGATTTCAGGGCTGGAAATGTCGACATGACAGGAACTGGCATCTTGAAGTATGTAAAATTCAATTCGTAAACAACTTCGCGACAATATTCATCGCTTCCAATCTTACGATGTCTTGCGATGACAGGCGAGGATCGTGCTGTATAGGTTGGGAAGTAGGGACAATGGCATGGACAACAGAAGTGGACGGGACAGAGCTTCGTGGTGGAGGCTGTGGAATGGTAGGTGGACAACGGGGGGGAATGCGTAATCTACGGGATGGAGGTGTGACAGGTGGAGGTGGAGGCGGAGGGGAGGGACTACGGTGAGGAGAATGAACATAACCACGGGAGTGACGAATACGGGGACGCACATGGGCGGCCTGCTGGAGAAGGTACTTAGGAAGGGGAGCAGAATCGCCAGATGATGTCGAATGACGACGTTTAGAAGTAAAATGAGCTGGGGTAGGAGGAAGATCAGGTTCAGTATCGGAAGAAGCAGAATCGGGGTAACTGTCAAGATCTGAGGGAGGGGGAGGAAAACAATCAGAGGTTGGAAGAGCAGGTTCAACTTCCAAAAAGTCGGAATCAAGGGCGGTATCAAGGTCGGAGGAAGGTGGATGAAGATAATAAGAGGGAGGAAGAGCGGGGTTAGATGAGATATGAGCAGAGGGAGGAGGGGAGGAAACGACAGGAGTTGTTGTAACTGGAGGTATAATAACATCACGCTGAGGCGGAGCATGAGAGGGGCCCGGAGTAATGGAGGGTAACTCAGCTAAACGCGCGTCACGGGCGTGGATACGGGAGTACAGTTCAGGAGGAGGGATAGGACCTTCAGAGGTGGAACAAGAACGATAACGTCTCGTACGATCAACCATATGGGAGGGTGAAGAAGGAGAAGGTACCTTGGAGGTGGAGGGAACAGCAGCTCGACGGACTACTCTAGACCGGAGTCTGTGTAAAGCATTATCTCTGTTAGGACTATCACTATCTGATGAGGAGGCATCATAATCGTGGGGTTGGACAGGTGTAAGCGGAGCAGGGGGAGTGTTAAGTGAGACGGGGGCAGATCTGATGTTGTCTGATGGAGGACTAAATGAAAGTTCAGACATGGATGGAGAGTTTGAATGGTTATACTAAAGGGTAGCATTTCGCACTGGGCGGCCAGACGGAAGATCGGGAGGAGGGAAAGTGTAGGGGCGTTGCTCATCTAGTCGCAATTGGGTAGCATGAGCTTTGGTTTCGTGGTGTCGCTCTTCATTCCAAATCACGAAGGTAACAGGGGATGTCTGTTCAACTATCTTGTACCCGGAAAGCCAGCGATGATCAAATTTATCGCTACGGACATGCTTCTTAAACCAGACCAAGTCACCAACTTGGAAGGAGGGTAGGTTAGTGCCCTTATCAAGCAAACGCTGTCGCTTCTTAAACGCCTTGAGAGCGTTATGGTGAACTTGCTGGTGGGCGAAACGTTTTTGTCGTAGGATAATCTCAATGGGATTATCACCCATATATTTCCGCTGTGGAGTAAGGAGATTATCCAAAGGTAGGCGTGGTTCCCTGCCATACAAAAGGTAGAATGGCGAGAAACCAGTCGTATCATTCACATTGACACGCAGAGCCTCAAGAGCTTGGGGTAAATAAAAATCCCAATACTGCGAATTATCAGCTGTGAATTTGGAGAGGATGTCATGAAGAGTCTTATGCATTCTTTCATTGCGACCATTTGACTGGTGTTACGGTATATGATATTAACGCCGTCTGCTAAAGGTTAGCGGACGTGCAAATGTAAAGGTTAAGACATTTAATATATTGCGATAGATGTTTCAATTATTGAACGCTCCATACACGATCGATTATGACGTGTCTAGCGTTGTTTGGGTCACAGTCGGTAACTAGGAGACGCTACCCTTTGTTACTTGACCGCCAAGCTGAATAGCTGCGTTTTGTTAACCTTCCAATTCAATGGCATGATATAGCCATTTATATGTGCATTTATGATGGACCAGGGTCAGTCCTAGAACTCTACATGAGAGGAAACTTATGGAGGTTAGTGATTAACTAAATCCTTGGAAGGAGAAAGATAATCGTCTACTTTATACGAAGTAATTAGACTCACAGTCTCACTGTCGGCAGGTAGCCATTCTATCTGCGCGTGCATATAGCTGTGATGTTCTGACGACAATTACTGCATTGTATCCTTAACGGACATTGACATGTAAAACAGCAGTCTACGCTATTGATTGATTGATGCATGTACCTCATGTGTGAATTGAACTGTTTATGTATGTGTGTAATCCATATTAAATTGTGAAGGACTCGAACCGGAGGCATTATTCGTTAAATCACGTTACACCATTCAACCATTATGAATTATGTATTTTATATCAAGGTGCTGAGTTAATAAGATGAACAGATGGTTACATCTTTATGCCAAGTTCAGGCATTACGACAAACCAAAGGTGAGGTTCACCCCATTCGCGTACGAATATTAGCACGATCAGAATTCAAGCAACACAACCAGTAACCACACACGAAAGTCCTTCAACAAAAGTGGTCCCCAGTTCCAAGGATTTAGTTAATCACTAACCTCCATAAGTTTCCTCTCATGTAGAGTTCTAGGACTGACCCTGGTCCATCATAAATGCACATATAAATGGCTATATCATGCCATTGAATTGGAAGGTTAACAAAACGCAGCTATTCAGCTTGGCGGTCAAGTAACAAAGGGTAGCGTCTCCTAGTTACCGACTGTGACCCAAACAACGCTAGACACGTCATAATCGATCGTGTATGGAGCGTTCAATAATTGAAACATCTATCGCAATATATTAAATGTCTTAACCTTTACATTTGCACGTCCGCTAACCTTTAGCAGACGGCGTTAATATCATATACCGTAACAACTGGGGCCTATAGAAGCTGGTCATCTTATGTCTTATATTAAGGGCTGCAAGAGTAGAATGGAAAGGTCGACCAGTAAATTGCTTCCCATTATCGGAAAGAATAGTCTTAGGATAGCCGTGGCGAGGTACAAAATCATTAAGGAAGATTTCAGTTACCTCTTCAGAGGAAGAGCCACAAAGTGGAAAACATTCGGGCCAGACAGAATACTGGTCTACAAAATGCAAGACATGGGTATTACCGGACTGAGAAAGAGGATAGGGACCAGATAGATCAACGCTGACGCATTCCATAGGAAAATGTGTCAGAGACATCAGTTGGGTAGGGATACGCAGAGGACGCATGTTGCGCTGCTTGCATGTTCTACAAGAGTCAACATACTCGGCAACGTCTTTGTAGAGAGAAGACCAGTAATATCGCCTAGAAATAATGTCTCTTGTTTTGTCTCGTCCCATGTGTCCATTAGAATCATGGAAATCATGGAGAACACGAGGGATAAGATGCTTTGGAAGACAGATGAGAAGTTTATCTGGACATTTAGGGTTAATCCAGTAAAGAACGTTATCAGAGGATTGAATAGTGTAATTGGAAACGGATTTTGGGTCACGCTGAAACTGAGAGCGAATCTGCAGGAGCGCAGGATCTCGAAGTTGTTCCTTCGCAGTAAAAGAAGGAAAAAGGAGTTCATCAGGAGAGCTGGAAGAAGTGTCATGAGTAGAAATGACAGGAGGAGGACAGTCAGCATTAATGACAAGTATTTCTTTAGCGTTATCGTCAAGGTCTGATGATGCCTTAGGATCTGGTTTAGAAGAATAGGAGGGATCTGTACAAGTATCATATGGAATACGAGACAGAAGGTCAGCTACAGTGTTATGTTCTCCTGGAATATGCTCAATTGTAGCATCATAACTCTGTAAATTCAGAGCCCAGGTTTGTAGCTTACGGGGTTGCTCAGACGTCTTGGATAGCCAAGTGAGCAAAGGCTTGTGGTCGGTACGGATTAGAACCTTTGTACCACGTAGATAGAAGTCTAACTTTTGCAACGCATAGTGTATGGCAAAAGCTTCCTTCTCAGTAACGGTCCATTTTTGTTGAGACCGACTAAGTGCGTGAGAGAGGAACGCAATAGGCATCTCGTTTGGGACTTCGGCAATAATCGGAGGAGAGTCCGAAACGTTGGCCTGGACAAGGCAAGCACCAACGGCCCGAAAAGAAGCGTCCGTATACAAAATCATAGGACGTTTAATGTCTGGATATGCCAAACGAGGAATCTTAGTAAGGGAAGACTTAAGATAATTGAAAGCATCTTGGCAGGCGTCAGTCCATCGGAAACGAGCATATTTTTTTTGTTAGAGCAATAAGAGGCTCCGCAGCTCGAGAGAAATTGATTATATGTTTTGCTTTCTATAGTAAGAACAACTGCCCAAGAAACCGCGAACGTGGCGAACAGAAGTAGGAGGAGGCATATCACGGATGGCCTGCACTTTAGCATCATCCGGACGGACACCATCTTGGTTGATTATGAAGCCAAGATATTTAGCTTCGGTCTGTAAGAAGGCACATTTGCTTAACTTGAGCATAACATTATGTGCTCTCAATCGGTTAAAAACTTTCTCCACATGGAGTAAATGATCCTCAAGGGTTCCTGGAGTGTGAATCAGGATGTCATCAACATAAGCCAAGGCGTAAGATTGCATGCCCTTCAGTACTTCGTCCATGAGGGACATATACGTGGCAGGGCTGGTCTTTAGACCGAATGGCATGACATTCCATTGGTAACTCCCAATATGTGTAGTAAAAGAGGACTTCATTTTGGCTTCCGGTGACATCGGAATGCACCAGAATCCAGAACGGGCATCTAGGGTAGTAAACCACTTAGATTTGCCAACGGTTGCCAAGATATCGTCAACCCGAGGAAGGGGGTATGAGATAACCTTGGTGATGGCATTTAAAGCCCGATAATCGCAACAGAAGCGATTAGTACCATCCTTCTTAGTGACTATTACAATGGGGGAAGACCAGGAGGATCGGGATCTCTCAATTATACCTGCTGCTAACATATCCGTAATCGATTTCTCCACGATCTCCCTATTCTTAAGTGGAGTGTGGTACGGCTTAAGTGAGACAGGCACTTCAGTAGTGGTATGGATTTCCATTGTTACAGTATTGGTTCTCTTCAGTTCCATGTCTGAGAGAGCAAAAATATCATGATTTTTCTTGACGAACTGACGAATGCGACTGGCATGTGGGGAGTCAGTTGTCACTTGCTCCATCAATTGAGCAAGGCGTGTAGGTGGCACATTCAGGAAGGAGGAGGGAGAGGGAGAAAGTTGTGGGAAAAGAGGCTGAGGAGGAGAAGTACGATAACCGGAAGTAAAGGTAGGAGAGGAAAGTGAACGGCGCTGAGGAGGGCAGTTACTAAACGATACACGCGCATTAGTAACAGCACCAATGGTGTTGGGGTATGATGAGGGAGGTTGAGAAATTAAATGTGAAGGAGTAGTGGAGGGGCGGGTATCACACACTGTGGAGGGAGGAACTGAGGCACGAGGAGGTAGGGAATGTGATGCTAAGTGAGCAATCACCGTACCACGTTTAATAGTTACAGGTTTCCCAGAAGTATTTAACAGCATGACGGGAAAATCACGCTTAGTGGAAATCTGAACAATGCCATCAACAACATTGATGCAGGGGTCATCAATGATGTCTATATCAGGCAATGGTTCCACCATGACAGAATGGCCAGAAGAGACATAGTCAGATCGTTTGACCCGACCAGTGGCTATAGTTAAAGAGTGAGGCTTTAAGGTTACAGGGGTAATGAGGCGGACAAGGGACGCAATGTGGATATCATCCTGAAGAGGGATGAATTCACCATTGACGCGAATCTGTCGCAAGTCAAAATAGATTCGGGCGTGATGACGAAGGAGAAAATCACGACCAATAATAAAGTTACGGGACATACCTCTTGTGATGATAAATGGATGGACAACAGATTGTGAACCAATCTTGAGGCTTATCATCGCAGTTCCAATGGAACGTAAAGGTTGGCCAGTAACGGAGGCTAAATGAGTAGAAGAAGGAAAAAATTTTACGTGCCTACGAATCTGACGAAACAACTGTTCACGGATTAGGCTAACAGTTGCTCCAGTATCAACAAGAGCACGGTAGCTTTTCATGTTGATGGAGATAAGGCACGATGAAGGATCCGGAGTGACAGAAGGAGGAGAAACATAAGAAAGAGAGGCGGAAGATACCGTAGGTGGGGAGGAAAGAAAACAGTTATTACGGAAGGACCGATGTGAGGATGGTTTCAGGTTACCCGGTATGGTCCTGGCTACTGAGCAACCCAAGAGTTTCCCTGATTCATTAAGGGCGTAGGACGGGACTGTCTACGTGAGAAGGAGCGCGGATGACCTTGGGGGGAGGACACAGGAGCGGTAGGGAGCCATAAAGGTTGACTAGGTTGTTGTTGCCTGTTCTGGTAATGTTGTCTTTGTGGCACGGTATTACTTTGTGTCTGTGGTGGGCTGTAATGTTGCCTTTGAAAACAGTTGCGCGAGACGTGTCCCCTTTGTCCACAAGTGTAACATATTACTGAAGATACTTGGTGGACCTGTGGCGCTGGTGGATGATGAAGGCGTCGAGGTTGGCACTGATGGTGACAATCATTAGAGGGGGGCTGTGGTAATCTCGAAGGTTGCTGCCAAGAGTGGCGGCAATGGCTAACGTCCATCGGTTCCTCGTCAATTCTGTGATCAAGGCGAGGCTCACGACCGAGACGGTTGGTAAAGCGTTTCTTTACATTGTCCTCTGTGATGGCCCGTTGAATCGCATCCGTGACAGTCTGAGGATCCTTGCGGATCAAATGCAATTTTAATGTGTCGGATGATAATCCATCAATAAAGATACCGACAAGCTGCCGATCAATATCCGCAGATGTGGACGAAGAGTCAATGAAGGCATCTTCAGCCAAGTTCAATAGTCTGTCCGCATAGAATTGGACAGGTTCCTGCCTATTCTGGCGTATTCCACGAAGCAAAGTCCACGCGTGTTGACAGTCAGTTATGGAAGAATAACGGCTGACCAGTGCCTTCTTTAGTGAAGCGAAAGTTTCATTAGGAAAGTGTTGTGCTCGACGGCGCAGAAAATCAGTCACTAATGACTGTGAAGAGAGGAATGCAACACGCTTTCGGTCCTCATCGGTTGCCGTAGGGATCAGAGATACAAATTTGTCAATGTCAATAAGCCATTGGCGAAATTGAGTAGCATCACCATGAAACGGCTTGATAATGTTATTAATATTTTGAAAGTTGGCGCTCTGTGTTATGGAGCTAAGAGTACTAGCGATCGACTGCAACGTGCTTGAAGAATTTTCAAAAGAATCAGGCAAGTTTTGACTCGCTGCTTGTTGTAGTGATAGTTGTTCTTGAAGCATTTGATTTTGCTGTTGCAACAAAAGTACCTGATGCTCGAGCTGTTGGGTAGCCGAATCCATCGTAAAAAAGGCAGTTAAGAGCTGGTTAACGACACCAAAAATGATTGATATCTCTGGTGTATCGAAAGGTCACGGCGCCAAAATTGTAGTTACTGTGTGACCGTGGATTTTGTGGAGGGGATGTAAATCCGTCTATCACTTGATATAAGGGAAACAATCCCAGGACTTTCTTTGTAGGGGTTCTTCTGGGGAAGACTGGTTATACACCAGAGGTGTTGCTTCCAGAAGAGAGGACAACCCAGGTAATTAAGAGAACTCGTAAGTGCCTTTACGGATTTAGTATTGATTCTTCAAAGGGTAGTAAGTAATTAGCAACTCGAACAGTCAATGGAAACTTTCAATGGTGCAGAGCATTTGATAAGTCCAAATGGTTATAAAAGATGTTCTTTATTTTCGTTTCGTATTTCAAACAAACAGTGGCAGCTCGAGATAAATTTCTGGTGGGGGGAAAGCAAAACTGCCAGCTTTAGCCTCCAAGGCGAAAGGCTTACGGCTCCTTAATACTCTAGTCGTTTTATGATCTGTGGAAATCCTAGCGAAATAAAATACGATTCGAGACTTCAATCAAAACTAGTTCGAACTTACTTCAAGTGGAATGAACCACTCACATAATCGTGGCAGGGGTTAGCGCTGGTTCACTAACCTTCCTGGTCGGTAGGAGGTCTCTAGATAAAACGTAGGAGTCAAGGGCTTTTGTTCAATAGTAGTCGTAGCGCCAGGTTGCTCCAAACCTAAACTAAAGAACTTTTTTTTTATAAAAAAAAAACCTTTATTCAGGTAAATATATCAATTTACAAAGAATTTTTACATTATCACATGTTATAAAAGACAAAGACTAATAACCCCCCCCCCCCCCCCCCCCACCCTTCCCTCCCCCAGCCTAGCATTGCAACAAGTCAATATCAAAACAATATACCAAATTATAAACAATATCACATAATAAACCATACTAACGATAAACCCCCCCCCGCCCCCCCCCACCGCCCCCCCCCCCCCCGCCCCCCAAATAACTTTTATTCAAGTCAATGTTCACATGGATGATGAATGGAGGTGAAATGATTGATGGTACATTGACTAAATGATGATGACACTCTACCATGAGGTGATTAGTGAAGACATAAATGATAAATGATATTTATATTGCTTGATATTTACAGAAGTATTTATAAATAAAGCTACTTGCTTCACATTGTATAGTTAAACAAAGAAGTATTTAAGCAACAAGAAATATTTTTAAAGTTGTTCTGTTATGTTTTTTGTTATTTGTTCGTATATCTGTGAAAATATTCTACTGTCGTAATGTATGCCGTCATGTACTGCCCTATTTCTACATATCCACACTAAGTATCTAAATTCTGCTAATAAAGTTAAGAGTTTAAGCTCCGTCTGTCTCGGTAAAGTCGGTAAAGTATTCAACATGACCGCTTGATACATGTTGAGTGATTGCGGTGTTTTGGAAGCTATCAGTGTTCTTAGTTTATTTAATGTGGGGGCCACTGTTTTACATGTGTAAAACAAGTGGTCCTCTGTTTCTATTGTGTTGTTACTGCACAGTTTACACCTTGGTGGCGCCTTGCCTGCTTTCATTGCTGAATGCTTACTCATGATAGGTGTTAAACCGTACAGTAACCTAAATGTAACTTGTTTGGCTTGTGGCTTGACGTCTATTGCATGGATGTTTGTGAAGCTTTGTGTGTAGTCTGTTATGAAAAGGTTGTACCCTCGTTTTATTCGAGTACCTAAGTGGGGTTCCTGTGCTCCTACTAAAAGTTTGTATATGAGTTTAGTGTCTTGTTTTATTAACTGTTCATTCCCTTTTAGATTTTCTATGCATATCCTATAAAAAGGTGGTGGGGTGTCAAAGGAATGTGGTTGGTTGTTTTCTAGTTTGTGTAACTTAATTAGCCTAAGTCCGATATAGTAATGTGCTAGGGGGTACAAGCTTGGGTTTTTAATTATCTCCCCTATATATTTAATCCTTAAAGCTTTAATTTTAGTGTTGATATCTTGTAAAGCTATCCCCCCTTTATGTTTGGGCTGTATTAGGGTTAAATGTTTAATGCTTTTAAAGGTGCCCTTAAAAATGAAATTCCTAATTAGTACATTTATTTTAGTTACCACTGACTTTGGCATAATCTGGATATTTGCTGTATATATTATTTTAGGCATAATGAAACAGTTCACTATGATACTTCTCCCAAAAATAGTAGCTGTCTTGTATTTATATTTCTCTAACATGTTTTGAATTTTATCTACTAACTTTACCCATGTCTCTGTATTAGGGTCGTGGGGGCTACAAGAATAGTTTATCCCATAAATTTTGATTCTGTTAACTTGCGTTAACTGAAAGGGGAAATCTGTCTTATTTGCCCATTTACCTAATCCCATTAAACTAGATTTTTGAATATTTAGTTTGGATTCGTTAGCGTATCCAAACTCTGTAAAGGTTTCTAATATCTTTCTTATGGAATCTACAGTTGCTGGAAGGAATAAAGTATCATCAGCATACGCTAATGATTTCCTTTCCCCTTGCCCGGGTATAAAAGTCCCCGCGATGTTTACATCTTGTCTTATTTTTTCCAGCACTGGTTCTAGTGTTAAAACGTATAACAGGGGAGACAAAGGGCAACCCTGTCTCACTGATCGTGTCAGCCTAACTGGGTCACTTAAACTGTGATTAATTAATATTTTACTATGGGTTTTTTTTATATAAGATTTCTATCCATGTTCTAAAATAAGTACCCATGTTGTTTGCTTGTAAAGTTTTGTGTAGGAAGGAATGTGATACCCTGTCAAAGGCTTTTTCCTGATCTAGTGATAGTATTGCACTTTGACACTGTCTATCATGCGTGTATGTAATGAAATCCCTTATGAAGTGTGTATGTCTACAAATGTTCCTACCATGTACACTACATTGTTGGTCAGCGTGTATCAAATTCTTCATGAATAATTTAAGTTTCAGAGTAAGAGCTTTGGCCAAGATTTTATAATCAGTATTTAAAAGCGAAATAGGCCTGTAATTTTTTATTGACTTTCTGTCAGCATTATCTTTAGGTATTAAAGTAATAAAGGATTCATTTAAACTATTCGGAAGCTCTCCTTTCTGGAAGGCTTCCTCAAATACTTTAATTAAAAGGGGGCCTAAAATTGGGAAAAAGAAAAAGTAAAATTCTGCCGTTAACCCATCTGGGCCGGGTGATTTATTTTTCTGGAAAGTACTGATCGCTTCCCTTAAGTTTTCTAAAGTTAAAGTTTCGTCTAATTTCTTGCTCTCATCATCACTTAAACGTTTTGTGTAGTGTAGAAATTTATCCTGTATGTTTACGTTAGTTGGTTCTTTAGCGTATAATTTTGTGTAATATTCAAAAAAAAGCGTGTCTAATATTAATGTCTTCTGTCTGTTGTTTCCCATTCATGTCAAATATTTCCTGGATCTGCCTACTGTGTTGTACATTTTGTTCAATCGCTAAATATTGTCTACTGGGTGTTTCTTGTGTAATAGTATTTAATTTTGACCTAAGGAGAGCCCCTTGGTATGTGTGTTGTTTGTACAGGTCTAATTTCTCTTCTAAAGTATGAATGTGTGGGTTAGATTTGTCTATCTGTTTAGTTAAACTTATTGCGTCTTCCAATATATTTTGTTCCCTCTTAAAAGCCCTGTGTATTGTTGTTGCTAAAGTCTGTGTTCTGTCCCTTATTGTGTTTTTTAGCAGGTCCCAATATTCTGCAATGTTGTTATTGGGGATATCCTGTGTGTAACCCTGAATGAGTTGTGTTATTGTATCTGTGAAGAAGGTATTTGTTAGCAAGTTATTGTTGAATTTCCAATGCGGGGATCTCTTTAATTTTGTATATGTGTGTCCCGTACTTAGAACTGTGTATACTGCTTGGTGATCTGTAAATTTAAGCGTGTTTTTTATATGGTAAGTTTTGTGTATATTGTAATTATTGGATGCGTAGAACCTGTCCAGTCTTGAGGCCTGTCTAAAATATGGGTTTGTCTTGTCGTGAAATGTGAAAGCTTGTGTGTTCGGTTGTAGTTTTCTGTAAACGTCTACTAGGTCATGTTTGTCAAGAATGGGTTGTAAATGTCGTATTGATAGGGGTATTTGAATTTTCTTTCTCTGAGATACGGGGCCTAAGGAACTACTGTCTAAATTGGCCAAAAACACAGTTAAAATCTCCCCCTAACACTATTCTAGTTCCTTTGTAGTGCTTATCTATAGTGTCATACAGTCCGTCGTAAAATTTGGGTTGGTCAGTGTCTACTGCGGGTGCGTATATATTAATGAGCGTGTGCGTGTCATGTTTATTGTGTTTGCTCTGTATTTGAATTATGACGGTTCTGCCACAACCGTCTGTCCTATAATGTACTGTGTCCCAATCTTCGTTAATTTGTAAGATGGCGACACTGCTATGCCTGGGGCCTAGGGCGAACCAGCCATGTTTAAGTCCTAATCTAGTTACAATCCGACTGGCAGAAATGTCGGACATAACCCCTGTCTGTTGCAAGAACACAAAATCAGGTTTATCTTTTTTAATTAGTTTGATAATGTGCTCTAGCTTATTCCCCAAACCGTTGATATTGAGGGATATTAGAACTAGGCTGCTTGACAAAGTGGTATCTGAGGGTTGGCCACTTGTTGCAAACTGTCTACCTGGCAAAGTGGCAGAGTGGGCACTTGCCATATCTAAAATATTTGACAAAACGGGGACTGGACCGTTCGTCTTTTTTGAATTACAAAGCAGAGTAGTGTTCTGAGGCTGGCTACCCGCTACAGGTGAAATATTCAACAAAGCGCTAGTTGATGGTTTATCATGTGTTTTAGGGATTGTAATAGGCAAAGTGATAGGCTGGTCACTTTTTGCACATGGTTTACACACCAGAGGTGTGACTGTGGGCTGACCGCCTTCTGTCTTAACTAGGCCGCTCGACACATTCGTGTTTACATTGTTAGACCAATCAGTGCATGAGGGCTGACCGATTAACCTAAATTCTTGGTTGCTAGACTGGATAGTGACTGAGGACTGGCTATTCGTCAAATTGCCCTGATAGTTCGGGCCAGGTGCAGGCAAAGCCGCACCGTCAGACCTTCCCGCCTTGACGGGGGGGGGGGGGGGGGGTTGGCTGCTTAATTACAACTGTGCGCATTTAAGGGTGAGTGCAGTGTGTGTTTGTGTGTAAAAGCAAAAACATCAAAAAACTACTTACATTAAGCACAACTCTTAAATAATAATAATAATAATACACACTCCCTAAACTATAGGTGTTTACACGTTTTACTTTTAAAATTACATTACTATGAAATAAAGGAAAAAAGTTCATTTCTCCGGACACCGGCAGCTCACTGTCTATTCTTGTTGTAGGTGCAACCAAGGCTTTCCTATACTTGGGAACTGGACAGGTCTGTCTGCACTGGGCCTCAGTGCACGGGGAAAGAACTTCTAGTAGTAAACCCATTCACTCACATGTTCAAAAGGCTTGTCCATCTATGAAGATATCTGCTTGGGACAACATGGCCTCCATGTCGTCCTCTTCTGTAGTTGCCGCCCAACAGGAGGAGGCTTGCGTATTGAACGGCGTCGGCGCCTCTAGAACCTCATGTCTTGTTGGTGATGATCTTCTGCTGTTAGGTGCTGACATCACACGCTCGTCGGCGACAGGTGTCGACGAGTTCCCTCTCGGGGAGGGCACCGGCGTAGGCGCCCTGGGTGATGGTGGTAAGTCTCTCCGGCTAGGGGAGTGCTTGCTCGGCGACCTGCTTTCACTACGCTTTACTTCTTTTGATCTCACAGGCTCTGTTGCCTGGAGCAGGAATCTCTTTCTATTTATTTCTTTCTTTTCTTTCTTGTTATTAACAACTTTGCTATATCCATCGCCCTCACTGGCATCTGGGCAATCTGGGGTAGGGGGCTCGTCTGCCCTGCTCTGCTCTGCCGGTGTTTTGTCGACAGCTGTCTCTTCTTCCCTCATTTTCTTGACCTGGGGATGTGGCGCTCGCTTCTTGGGGCATTGGTTCACCCAATGGGTGTCTAACCCGCAGATTGCACATTGAATTTTCCTGCCTGGCAACGACACCCATATGCGCTGGAATTTTTCTTCTTGTCCCGCTATTTTTAAATGCATAAAATGAGGGACCTGGCATGTCGATGGTTTATACATGATATTCCATTTATCAGAGGCCGTTTTTATTCTGGTTACCTCGGCGTCCTTATCTCCGGTAGCTGCTGCCGCCAGTCGTTGCACCGTCTCAACCTTCATAGTTGGTGGAATCCAATTCAGGATCCCCTTGGCTTTTTCTTTATCTTGGTGCTCAATATACACCGACATTTGTGGGTTGGTCCATTCCAATCGCTTCCCATGAAGGCCTTTATAATGCTTGAGCTGGGCCGCGGCTGTCAATGTGGCATACCATTTGAAAGGTCCTGCAAAGCGATATAGGGTGGCAATCCCACCTGTGCCCACACCTGCAGGCCCTGCGAGAATGCTCGCTATCAGAGAATATGAAGCCCTATTTGCCTGTGGGCCGGTAACACTAATAATCAACGTACCTGGCTTATGGAAAGCTCCACCTTCAAAGTCTTCCTCCATGTTGACATGGAAAATCGGAACTGCTGGCGCTGCCATCTTATAATAAGTATTCCTCTTGGTTAGAAAAAACCAAATATGGAAACAAAACGAACGAAGCTGTTAGCTGAACAGCTACACCACAGCACACACAAACCTCAAGAAAGAGTGACGCCTTCGGTCTGACTCTAGCTTTGAGATAACTGTCTCAAGCTCTCTAGCTCTGACTGGTTACTAAGATGCATCAGTCTTTATACTGGTCTGGTGCTATGGCTCGCCAGAGGAAGTATTTCTTATTGGAGTTAAGACCGGAAACTTTCTAATGATTGGTCTTGGGGGCTAGTGGACTGTTGAAATAATCTTTAACCTAACCATCTACAAATCCTCTAGTCTGAAATTATTGTTTCTATGTGATGATGACCAACCATTGTTTGAAGTTCTCTCTAATCTAAATGTTTTCCGGTCTGACTTGTATGGAGGCCACACAAGGTTTGATGACATCATGGGTTCATGTGTGTCATGACTGATGATGTCATTGATTCTTGACTAGTAGTTTATTTATCTAACTAGTCATTCATAAAATACTTTACTATAAGGCTAACAGTTGTAGCTACTTAATAGTCTACCCTGTTACAGTAGCACTCGTGCTGTCTTTTAAGTATATATCTATAGGTAAAATTCTACATTTAGATGAGATTGGGGGGCTCTTTCTTTTACGGGATCTGAGGACAGAAGCTAAGGTCATGGGGACATTAAACACTTTCCATAATTTACTAGAAAACTCTATCTAGTGGAAAGTATTCGCATTCTCTTCTTATTGCCCTTATCTCGAATAGGTCTCTTTCTATCTGCAGACCTTCTTGATACCATTTCATAGGCCATCCCCATCGCCAATATACACTTACGACAACTGTGGCCTGAACTTACGACATCTACTATCACGCATCTCATTGAGAATTGTCTTACATCAGACACCATCTTAACCACCGTGCGACATGGTTCCAACCTCCATAGTAAACGAAAAAGAAAATGATATATTTCAGCATTTAGAAGTTCTACATATTGTAACATTTTTAATAAAGTTCACACTTTTCTACCTGTCAGAATACACGTCACTTAAATTCTTATAGCATTGTGTGCTTTCTCTAATAATCTTGAAATTAAAGTCATTGGCCATACAAGTTAGAGATTTGCATTTCTTATTTTAGCACGCATTGACCGTTACAAACCTTCAAAAGTTCATAGCAGCTGATAATATCAGCCTGATAAACAAGTCTAGAATTATAAGAATGCAGACTGGCAGTGATCACTCTATCGTTTTTATGTATGGGTAAGAATAGATTCGGAGAATCACTTTGAAAACTTATGGCAGCACTATGGGGTACCCGGTGAGTTCATTAAGCTAATAAAGAAAACACATGAAGGAAAATTTGCAGAACCATTTGAGATAAGAACTGAAGAGCAGCAGGGATGTCTCTTGTCGCTAGTCTTTCACTACAAGCTATAGACTGGATTGTGAAAACAACAACTGCCGTTGTGGTGGATTTAGATGTTATGAACTGTTGTTGTTATGTATTTATATTGTACTGAATGAGGTCAGCTGTGAAGGCCCTGAGTATAACAATTATTAGGGTGAGTTTTCAGAGAGCCTTTCTGCTACCACCTTATGATCTCATTCAGACTTATTCTTGACTAGTATGTATGATGACTACGTCTAGTGTCTAAGGTTATGAACATGTGGTGTGATGGTAATTTATTACTAAAACACACACACATAAACAAATATTAATGTCTATGATCAAATAAACTAACACCGTGTTTGGAATTTTGGTATTAATCTATTTTTTACAATTTTATTTTGTCCTGAACCTAGTATTCTTCTGGTCAGGACTTTCAACTCAAGTGAAATCAATTTATATACATATATGCAAGGCAATTTCACAAAAGGGACAATATGTCCAAACACATATTTTAAAATCTAATAATGGTGTTAAAATATTTCTAATACTACTGTTAAACTAGCACTGGATGGCGGGTCGGGATTCTGTAATCACTCCCATGTCTTTATTTCACAACTTTTAATTTTAATTTCTTGGGTGGAAATAGTTTTATTTATTTCAGTTAGGGAAACACTAATTTTCTTTGATGAACGATCATGTGCCAGATTATATACTTATCTAGCACATGTAGTAGTTGTCAGTTGTCACTCCGGCCAACGGCCACTATTGTACTTGTCCAAAAGTAATAGGGTAGACAGCGTGTACACCTATCACTACTGGAATACAAAGTCTTCTCAAATTCACCACTCAGAAATCTGGCACCGGACTAGTGCCAGACAAAAAAAAACCACGAATTCAATGAATAAACACAGGAACGATGACCATGGCACAGATTCAGCTTTGCGGCCGGCTTGACTATGAAGTTTTATGTATTTACTTTAATTTTAGTTAAAATTCATACTTCAGTACATCGTCCTGGCTGAGGGACAGTATTTCTGCAAATGGCGACGAGCCGTCAAATTTTTGCAGTAATATTAAATGTGTTGGCCAATGAGATCGGACGATTCCCAATTTTGATTTGAATTTGAAAAATAAAGCCAAAATTACAGCCCAATTTCGGGGTACCTCTGTCTGTCGGTCCGTCCCGATCTTGGCGTTAGTTAAAAATAGACTTGCCTTTTGGCCTAACACTACCAAAAACAATATTCAGTTTGAGCCACCCAATAATATCTCTCCCCCTTTCAAACTCCCCCCAATCAGATTACATGTACCCTCTCATTCCTAAAGTTCCCCTCTTGGACTTTAACCCTCCCTCTTCTGCTTCTTTTCAACAAAACGTGCAAAAAATTGTCACCGATAGTGAATGCAAAAACGAGGGTCTGTCCGACTGTCCGTACAAACCTATACAGTATTATGACCATATCTTTATTATTATCTGGAGGAATTTGTATTTTAAAACATATTATTACTCAGGAGAAGATATTCTATCTAACTAACCAAGTTTTAGGGTCATATCCCTTGTAATAAAGAAGTCCATATATTTTCCAGAATATTCGGCAATTTCTACTTTTATATAAATACGCCATTTTGTCCCCTCTCCCCCGTTGTTCAAACTGAAACCACTAGTCTGTTACGTCAGAAAAATACGCTACTTGGCAGACACTGCGCTGTGTGTGTGGTTATATATGTCAAACTGCGTGCCTATGAAACGAACAAGTATTGGCTTTTCGTTGCATTCAAATCTGCCAAAACCAATGTCGCGCGTATTTTTCAATTTTTTTGCTTCCAAACAACGCGTGTCAGTGTATCATTTTCCGTCTCTCCCCTCCAGATGAAAACCGGATTGATCGTGTCCCAATGCTCTAAATAGTTTCAAGGACGTTAGGGAAAGATAGTATTATTTATTCTTCGTTACTGTCTAACAATACCCGATGCGTTTGCAGGCGGGGCCAAGACGAAACCTCACAACTCCACTAATTTTTATTTCTACATTATTTTAACTATACAAATACTACAAATGGGATTGGTGTATCAATGTATATCATCACAGCCGTCAGAAACGGAATTCAGTGGACTTACAAAACAGCTTGACTACCTAGATTTGTCACGTGGGTTTGCCTCTCTATTTCATAACCCAGTGCTTCACAAATGGTGTGGTGCACCACACTGGTGTAGCGCGAGGGGATGGCAGGTGTGGTCGGAAGATTCAAAGACAATAAAGGATTTAGAGAGATTTAAAATAAAATTCATATGTCAGAAATAAAAATGAAGATCATTTTCTTGTTTATCTTGATACCTGTGATATAATATATGTATAGAAACCCATTGGATTTTATTTAGTAATATTATTGATTTTATATCAGATAGATACAGTTCTGCACGACAAATTGTTGTCAACAAGGATTTTTAGCTGTGACAAATCTCTAAGACCAGAAAAGATAAAGATTTCTTTGTGTGCACGATGAGATGAGAGTTTAAGTTGTCTCAAATAGGACTTAATATAAATGAGATTACCATACAAAGACAAGCTCACACCTCTCATTGAATTTGTACATATTGTGAATGAATCATGTTTTCATATAACTGTATTGTTTTATACTTTCTGGATGTTTCATGATCATTTTATAAAGTAGTTGTTTTTTATGTTTTAAATAAAACACTGTTAGAAGTTGATTTTTCGTTTTTGAAAGTATTTCTTATCAATAAAAAATGATGTGTGGTGCGAGCAAATCTTCATTACGAAAGTGTGGCCCCAGTGAAACAAGTTTGGGAACCACTGCATAACCTAATCTATATCGAAGAAAAACTCAACACGCTGGATGAGAGGTGACAACGACTTTGTCCCTACTTCTTCTTCTTCGTATGTTCTCGGACGTCTACTTGAATATTATCAAAGAAAGTAGTGGCCAGTTTCAGGCTATTTGCATCTCCACAGAAGATTTTTGTTTCCCGAAAATGGTACTTTCTGAAAACGCACATTTAAAAAAATGAGAATAAATGCGACAAATGATTGTCAGATTGAACTTGAAGTAACATCACTACAAGATGTGGACTCAAATCTTGAAAGTAACATTTAAAAAAGGTCGAGGAACTGAAATCAAGCCGAGAATACAGAAGACTAGAAGAGGGGGGAGGGGGAAGGGGGGGGGAGTCTTATTCTTTTTTTGTTTCCTCATAGACCCCCGGGGACTACATGAGGATTTATTATTATACTAATGAGATTATTTGGCAGGATAGTGTCTTTCTCGTATATAAACTGATATGATGTTTTATCAATATGGTGTGGCAGCCTTATCATGACAAACAAATAGCTACGGAAACCAAAGCTGCAAGAGGATACGACTGCTGTGGTACGGGATTCCTGCAAGGAGATCAGCTACAGTTGTGGTTCCGTACTCCATAAGGAGCGAACAATGAAAAGACGATGATACTGGTGGCTTGATACATCTTGTATACAGTTGCTGTATTCTTACATAGCGAGTTATGCAGCATGTCGGTCTACAACAACAAAGTTCATGAGTACTGTGTACAGTAGAACACTCTTCCTTTCCTAGCACTATTTTTAGACCCCTCGACGAAGTAAAACAAATATCTGCAACTGAAACTCGGCACAAGTAAACATTTGTGTTCCACTCAGCAATCGTTACAAGTGAAAACAATTTCAGTTTCTAGTTTCGTCACGTGTATTATTATTAGTTTTATTTTTTTTCTCTCTCTTATGCTGACGTAATAATCTCACTGAGATTTTTTTTGTTTTTTATTAACCAACTTCTATTTAACTCGACATATTTATATATTTGTGCTGCGTGAAATCTTTGACGCTCAATATCTCTATGTTCTACTCATCTTGGAGAGCTGAAATTTTGCATGCAATGTGAAAAGCCAGGTTTCATATCGGTATCTAATCCAGCAGATACGTTATGCTTGACCTGTTATACATTTTACTAGGGTAACCCTCTGGATCAGCGGTCCCCAACTTTTTGTAGGTCGCGACCCCCTTAAACACCGACGCTATCGTATATATATATATATATATATATATATATATATATATATATATATATATATATATATATATATATATATATATATATTATATATATATATATATATATATATATATATAAAGATGAAATAAAATTTACAGAATTAGTATTACATTCTTCTTCTTTGATCCTTAGCCGCCGACCGTCAAAGCAGTCAGTGGCCATCACGCCTAGTGGCGTCTTGTAGGGCAACAACAAATTGATTCCACTTTGCTCGGTCGGCGGCCATCCTTCGTACAGTGCCCCAACTCTGGTTCATTCTTTGCATCTCAGCCTCCACAGTCCTCCGCCAGGTTGTTTTTGGTCGGCCTCTCTTTCGTTTTCCTTCAGGGGTCCAAAGCATAGCTGTTCTTGTGATGGCATCGGGGTCTCTTCTGAGGACATGGCCAACCCAGCTCCAGCGTCTGCCAGCTATGATGGTGTGCATGTCCTCTTGCTTGCTCCGAGTAAGCAGACCTTGGTTGGTGATTGTATTCGGTCAAACGATTCGGTGAATTTTTCTTAGGCATGTTGTGTGAAAAGAGGACAATTTCGACATTTCCTACTCTGTAACTCTCCAGCATTCCGCACCATAGAGAAGCACACAGCTCTGATATAATCTTAATTTTGTGCTTGTGCTGTATTGAGAGGACTTCCAGATGTTGTTTAGGCTAAAAAAGGCTGTTCTTGCCTTATTCATTCTGATGTTGATGTCTTTGCCTGCCCCGCCGTCTGGTGTTACTATGCATCCTAAGTATGTGAAGGTGTCTGTCTGTACCAGTTGCTGATTCCTTACTGATATGGGCTCAGGGTTGCTCACATTGAGCGTCATGACCTCTGATTTCTTTAAATTGATGTTCAAGCCCACCTGCTGGCTAAACTTATTAAGTCTATCCGTTTTTTTCCTGGGTGTGTTGATGTGAATGTGCTAGTAGTGCAATGTCATCTTCATATTCCAGATCTTCCAATGTAGAAAATGTAGTCCATCTTATTCCTCTTGGACTGCCCTCTGTTGTCTGGCGCATCACCCAATCTATGACTGTTAAAAAATATAGTGGTTGATAAGGGGCATCCCTGTCGTACTCCTGTCTTCACCTCAAAGGTTAGGTTGCTCTGCCCAACACTACACGTAAAGTTGGCATAGAGGCTTTTTATGATTGACACTATGCAGCTTGGAATTCCATAAGCCCTCAGTATTTTCCATAAACTGTCCCTATGTATGCCGTCAAAAGCCTTTTCAAAATCAACGAAATTAATGTACAGCTGTCTTTGCCATTCTGAGCACTGCTCTATAATGTTCCTTAGAGTGAATATATGATCTACACATCTTCTGTTCTTTCTAAATCCTGCTTGTTCTTTCCTCATTTTGTGATCTACTGCTTTTGAAATTCTGTGTATAATTATCCTGCCTAGTATTTTGCTGAGAACTGAGAGAAGAGTGATTCCTCTCCAATTATTGCAGTCTGCAAGATCTCCCTTCTTGGGCAATTTGACAATTATTCCTTTGTTCCACTCTGAAGGTGTTGTCCCCGTTTTCCAGACTTGTGCAAAAAGTGGTTCTAATAGTTCTGCTGCTAGCTCAGGGCCTGTCTTAAATAGCTCTGAATTTAAGTTATCATGGCCAGGAGCTTTTCCGTTCTTTAACCCTTTGATTGCTGTGATGATTTCTTCTTTTCGTGGAATGTCTGTATTTACATCTAGATCGTTTTACATCTAGATCGTTTTCAGCCTCAGGAACATTCAATTGTGTCTCTGGTGGTTCCTTGTTTCTCTGAAGTGCTCTGCCCATCTTGTTTCCTGTCCCTATTTATTTTTTTAAATTTATTTATTTTTTTTATTTATTTATTTGTTTTTCAAATTCATTATTACTATTATTTTTTTTTTAATTATTATTTTATTTTATTTTAAAAACACTTTAATTATGATGATTATTGCAAATGTAATATTACTTTTATAATGATAAATGTCTTAATAATGCTTAAAGTAAATGTGAGGATGAAAGGATATTAGTATACATGATGAGAAAGAGAGGAAGGGCAGAATGTCAGACGGGCCTGCGTGCCCAATTCTTAACCCTTTGAAAATAAAGTTTGTTCGTTCGTTCGTTCCCTCTGCTGTCGTGATGAGATTTCCTTGCTTATCTCTTACTAATGTAATGTTGTTTGCACCTCGTTTTCCGCTGATGAATTTAGTTATCTTGTATACTGTGCTTTGTTCATTTCTCAGTGCTGCCTCTTCTGCCTGTCTTGCAAGATCGTCTAGGAAATTCCTTTTGTTGTCCAGCTGACTGTACTGTTCGCTATATAGTTGCTTACCTGTGGGACTTCGCTTCTGTTTTCTTTCTTTTCATTTCCTTTCTCAGTGTTATGGTGTTTAATGTTTCTGGTGTTATCCAGTCTTGCTTCTTCCTTTCCTGGAATCCCAAGCATGATTTGCTGCTTTCCTTATATATTGTTGAAATGGTGTTGAATTTCTGGTCTATATCATCAGACAATGTCTTTTCCTGACTTTTGGCAAATTGATATCGTTTCTTTATGTCAGCCGCAAAAGCTTTTCTGTTAAGGGGGTCCTTCAATTTGCTGATGTCAAACCTTCTCTGTGTAGTTACAGTTGGTCCAGCCCTTCTTAGTTTCACTTTCAGTTTTGCTACTACTAAATGGTGATCACTTACCACATCTGCACCTCTTCTTACCTTCACATCTTGTAATGCATGTCTCCATCTACCGTTAATCATGATGTGGTCTATCTGGTTTCTGTCCCGACCATTTGGTGATTCCCATGTTAATTTGTGAATTTCTTTATGTGGGAAAAGTGTTCCTTCAATGACCAGGTTGTTAATACTACAGAAACTTATTAATTTATCCCCATTTTCGTTTGCTGCCTCCCATTACTATAATAAGATCATATCTAGGTGTGTCTTCCATTTCTTTCTGCAGCTGTTGATAGAATTCATCCTTGACCTCGTCATCGCTGTCATTCGTTGGTGCGTAGCATTGTTTGGTGAATCTACCTCTCAATCTTAATCTTATCAGTCTGTTGTTGATGGGTTTCCATTCCAGTAATGTCCTTTCTATTCCTTTCTGTAGAATAATGGCTACACCTTCATTGTGCTGTCCATCCTCTCTTCCAGAGTAAAGTACTGTTTCTCCTGTTGCTGTTTTAACTTTTCCTGCCCCTGTCCATCTGATCTCGCTTATCCCTAGAATGTGTAACCTATAGTTTCTCATTTCTGCCGTGACCTGTTTTAGTTTACCCGTCTCATTCATTGTCCTGACTTTCCAAAATCCTATTCTTGTATCATATTTTGCGGTCAGGACGTCCGTTCTCATGTCAGGGGTTTCCTTTCGGCTTTCACCACTGACAGTCATACGAGCCTCAGGCTCCGGATGTCCGTCCCGCAGCAAAGTTTGTTTATTCGTTGTTGTTTCCGTAACTTCAATTTTTTTTTTTTTTTACATAGACAGGGGTGTCAGCCCTATGCTAAAACCCCCAACCTGGAGGACCAGGGTGTTTGCTTTAGTCTGACCCCTGCCCGCGCAAACCTGTCCAGCTTGGTAGAAACTTCCAGGAGTAAAACTCCCTCTGGCATAGCTCTGGGGGTAATCAGGGTATGCAAGCCGCCATACCTCGACAAGGTATTGACACCGGTGATGGCAGTAGTATTACATGAGCCACATATTTTACAAATCTAAGCATTTATTACGCAGCAAACAAAAGTGCACATTTCGATATTTTAAGTCGTAGGTCTGGCTCTACAATGTCTTTTCCGGATTTTTAATGTTTTGTAAAATATTTCTTCAGTTCAATGCGGGCCCCTTCGGTCCTTGTATCCGACCCTGGGCTGGGAACCTCTGCTCTAGACTAAACGCCTTCCAGTTTATATTGCGTAACCACTTTCTCTGTTACTTAAAATACAAACGAACAAGGTGAATTGTTATGTTTCCTCTTTCAATTTGGAAGAGAAAAATTTGCAACAGAAGAAAGGCTTAACAGGGGTAAATGAATGTTTCAATTACCCCTGTTAAGTCTTTCTTCTGTTGCAGTTTTTATCTTCCAATTTATTTATTCATGTCCTTTGTTTTCGTTCATCGTCATTTGACTTTATTTCTTCCATTGTACATATGTATTCACAAAAAGTATTGGTAGTCCCATAGCAGAGATAGTCGTAGAGGAGTGAAGTGTTAGTGACTTCATTACACTAGGTCCATCTTCGAGAGGTGGAGTTACCATTTCCTTCCCTCGCTATCTTCGCCTTCCCTAACTGGAGAGCTGAGTCAAGTACCCATTTACAGCTGGGTAGACGCACTTGACACCACCGTGTTTCGAGCCAGGCACCTTTTCCGCCACTATAACCACTTCGTCAATCGGGCGCTCGTACATAGGTAGGCCTATACCGAACAAAATTAAAAAGAACAGAGAAAAGATAAAGGCGAAATGAAGAGAATGGAAAAGGAGAAGACGACAAGATACTTAAATGTCTATGATCGTTTTGGAAAGCGAAAAATCCGAACACCCGAGAAGAAACTGTAACACCGCGTCCGTCATGAAACGACAGTCTAATAATTTATATGAATAATCCAACTAGTACCGTGTTTATTTTAACATGTTATGTAATCTTTATTTTTATTTTTTTTTACAGATTACATTTTCTTCTTCTTTTTGCTAAGGATCTAAGAAGAAGAAGATGTAATCTTTATTTAAAAAAAAAAAAAAAACTTAGAGCGGCAGGGAAAAAGTAAGATGTAATGTACGAAAGTAATCTGTGAACTGAAATAAACCTTAAGGAATACCTTTGTGTGTGTGTGTGTATATATATATATATATATATATATATATATATATATATATATATATATATATATATATATATATATATATATATATATATATATATGGCTAGACACAGCTGTCATGTGGTCCATAGATTGCTGAAGATTAACGACGTTTTCTTCATCTGTTTCAAGTGCATGTTAGATTCTTTAACAATGTATGATCATCATTTCAACCCGTAACCCGTCATGGGTCGTAGGGGTGCCATGGTGGAAGCATCAGCAGACAGGGTCCTTGTGACGTATAATGTAAATATAGCCACAGAAATCCGACCACCTTTGCTTCCTCAGTTAGTGTTTATGTTTTGCGACGGCAAAACCACGCAATTCGCTGTCTGTTGACTCACTTGTGAAGCCACGCTTATTTTTCCCGTCTTACATGCGCTAATGAGTGTTTACAAACTTTCGCACCCGGCAGTCAATAAGGGGAGCGAACCTGGTTTGTTTACCTGAGTTCTCACGCGAGCTGATCTGTCAATCATCGGATAGTGACAGAAAGCACGTGGGGAAAAGACCAGATCCTCAGTAGCAAATGCAAGGGCGATAATAAAACTTCCCGACCATCTTTGTTGTCCGTGCAAAAGCTTTGATCTGCGGAAACGGACGGAAATCTAAAGGGGGCACGTTCGCACGGCCCATGTCTTTTGATGTAGTTCGGCATCGCGAGTAGAGCGAACGGAAAAATCATTTATCTCTGCAACAAAGCTCGTTGATTTCCCCTGCTATGCCGAAGGTGTGAATTGTCACATCCTTTAGAGATAATTACCCTAAATCTGTAGATATACTGCGTTCTCTCCAAGTCAGTTATCAAGTCTCTCAGGAAATTTTGGATAATCTAAACGCGTACGCTAGAACCTATGTGAAATAGTGCGTTAATAGCCTTCGTGGGGATTATTCTGTTTTCTGGTAATAATATAAGTTGTGCTTAAGTGTTAAATGTGTTAAAGTTTTACCATTTTTATTCACTGCGATTCCCTAGCGTTAAGACTAGAGAAATAGCAAACGCGTAGATATTTTCTTACCAGTGGTTCAGTAATGTAAAATCCATCAATCATTTTTACACCAGAAGATACGGTGACTAAGTATAATGCTATGAGTGACGGATAAAGTGACAGAGTAGAATGCGCATTGTATTCCATTGTGTGTAAATTTTTAAATGACTAGTGTTAATATCATGGCCAAAACGATAGACGCCGACAATATACTAGCTAGTAATGACAGGCTATATTTGCTAAGGGCGTGTAGTCATAATTAAATTATAACTGACACTGTGCGCTGATTGCTTTACCGGGTCGGAGGGGGAAAGGCTGCATGCCTAAAACCCAACCTGTACTCGCTAACCGAAGCTTGATAAGATAGGCTAAGACACCGTGTGCCTTTTAATTTAATTAGGTGACGGAGAGGATAAGAGATCATACCTTACGCTTCATAGCACAGGATATTGTCATTTTGGTTAAATGTTTTGTTTTCTTCCAAATATAGTGCTTGATCAAAACCAGCGGCCAGCGGTTTTTTCTATTGTGGTCCTTTTCTCAGTTACGGAAGGAGTAATAGTTATCGTTTTCCTTGGCGTTCGTCCCCAGTACAGGTGTGAACAGGAATTGCCAAGGCGACAAACTAACATTTTAACTGTAAATTTGAGTTAACTGGACTTACAAATACCCAGATAGTTGACAGTCGTTTTCCCAAGTGGATTTTATCCAGAAGAATACCCTGTTTCATAATCGGCACTCACCCCAGAGCGAGCCGTTAGGATTTATCATCATCATCTTAATTACCAGTTTTAGCAACCAGAGTTTTCTTTAGCTATTGGAAGTACTGACTGCTGTCTACTGTGAACACAAGATCGCGTTCTCTTTTTTTTTCTTCTACATGAACCATTCGAGGTGAAAATACATATATATATATATATATAATACATATATATATATATTATATATATATATATATATATATATATATATATATATATATATATATATACATATATATATATATATATATATATATATATATATATATATATATATATATATATATATATATATATATACATATATATCCATATATATATATATATATATATATATATATATATATATATATATATATATATATATATATATATATATATATATGTATATATATATATATATATATATATATATCCAGGAACTCAACCACCAAATTGAGCGTCCCCCTTATAAAAATTAATTATTAGTGAAGAAACTGGGGCTCAATGCGGAGGATAGAACTACTGGATCATGATACATGTGCTGGATGTTTACGTTCAAGAGATTGTTACACCAAGTTTAGGTAAGGCGTGATTGATGTGGCCACGAATGACAGAGTGAGTGTGAATATTTTCTAGTTACGGAAACTGTACCATTGTTACGCACAAATAATTACTTTTTCCAAAGTCTTTGTATGATCATTTTTCGTATGTATGATCATTTTTTGACTGAAAGGTGTATTATGTTTTTTACAGTCAAAGGGGCATAACCCGAGATATCGAGACTACAATTTTTTTTATGAGTTTGCCTTCTCTTGTATAGAGACACGTTCGGTCTATAATTTCTTGAACGAAGCGTGACCATATCTCCTTATTTGGTAGTATCAGTCAACTGTTGTAGATGTCTGAAACCTGTCTTAACGCTTCTGTTCATGACCATAAAAGGCGCGACTGTGTAAGACTTTTATCTCGAATGTTCTTAGAATCGTCTTATGTGAGCGGCGACTCAGATATTGGAGTTCTGCGCAT
>JAMPIV010011016.1:0-80746 GCA_024509875.1 Oreohelix idahoensis
TGTTGTGTTTTTGATATTTTTGTTTTGGTTTTTTTGGGGGGTAGAGGGGGTATATTTGTTTATTATTTGTTTTTGTTTGGGTTTTTAATTTTATTTTGATATTTAGATATATATATAAGTGTTGATAAATTTTGTTTTGTTTTATATTTTTAAATTTTTAGTTTTTTTTTTAATTTTTGTGGGATTGTGTGTGAGAATTTTTAGTATGATTTTAATATTTTAAGAATTTAAAAAATAAAATTTTTTATTATTAATTATAAAATTTATTAGGTTAGTAATATTTAAAAGAAATTTTGAAGTTTAAAATTGTTTTTAAAAAAAATTATTGAAAATTTTTTAATATTTTTAAAAAAAATTAGGTGTATATTATGTTTTTTTAAATTATAAGAAAAAAAAAAGAAAAAAAAAAAAATTATGTTAATTGTAAGAAAAAATTTTTTAAATTTTTAGAAAAAAAATAAAATTTAATTATTAAATTTTTAAAAAAATGAAAAATAGTTTTAAGTTATAGAAAAAGTGTAAAAAAATAAAAATAAAAAAAAAAAATAAAAAAAAAAAATACATAAAATAGGAAAAAAAAAGTAAAAATTAAATGATATAAAAAATTTTAAAATTTAAAACAATAGTTATTGTTTGATAAAATTTTTAAAATTTAAAAATTAAAAAAAAAAATTTAATTTTTTAAATAAAAATTTTTAAAAAAAAGAAAAATTTTTTAAAATTTCGCTTTTTAATTTAATTTTTTTTTTTTTTTTAAAAAAAAAATGGGGGTGGAAAAAACAAATTGGGAGGGAAGAAAAAAATTTAAAAAAAACCAATTTTTTTTTTTAATGTTAAAATCCCTATAAAAAATAAAAATAAAAAAAAAACAAAAATAAAAAATAAAAAAAAATAAATTTTTTAAAAAATAAATTTATAAAAAACATAAAAAAAAAAAAAAAAAAAAAATTAATAAAAAATTAAAAAAATATATAAAAAAAAAAAAAAAATATAGAATAAATTTTTTTAACAATTTAAAAACACCCCAAATTAAACACAAAAATAAACCAACACACAAAAAAATTTTTTTTTTTTTTTTTTTTTTTTTTTTATAAAAATAACAAAAAAAAACTAAAAAAAATTTAAAACAAAACCAATTATAACAATAAAAATAAAAAAAAAATTTTAAAAAAAAAAAAAAAAAAAAAACAATTAAAAATAAAAAAAAACAAAAACAACACACCCAATAACAAAAAAAAAAAAAAAATTTTCAAATTTAAAAAAAAAAAAACAAACACAAAAAATTTTTTAAAATACCCTAAAAAACTTCCCACACCCCAAATAAAAAATAAACAAAAATAAAAAAAAAAAAAAACAAAAAAAAAAAAAACCCCCCCAACAAAAAAAACAACAAAAATAACAAAAAAAAAACCAATAAAACATAAAAAAACCCCCCCACAAAAAAAACACACCAAAAAAAAAAAAAACAAAAAACAAAATCAGAAAAAACAAACAAAAATATATAAAACAAAAACAAAAAAAACACAAACAAAAAAAAAAAAAAAAAAAAAAAAAAACTTATAAAAAAAAAAAAAAACAAAAACAAAAAAAGGACCACCAACCATCCCGTCCTTAGTTATCCAGTATAGTCCCAGTAGGACATCTCACCCCCTACCCACACAACCCACACACTTAACCCCACCAAACAAACTAATCCCCATCCCAAAACATTATTAACAAATCCGCTAACGAAGCACCCAAATAAGGACAAACCTAACCTCTACCCATAAACATATTCAACAAAACAACAATCCACAAGTACAATCGCGACAGCTTGAGATTAATCCTACGTACGACAAAGTTACCCCTACCCGCCTATCGTGCCCCTCTTCCTCCCCCACCGGTAAAATTTTTCACAGCCGGACAGACCCTTGGAAGAGCCCTTATCTCGTAAAAGAAGCATACTACATCCGCAAATATCCCCACCTCCCACAACCCACACCACAGGTCCAATACAATGCACTATCTGCGCAAATAATCCATTGCTACTTCTCCCCCCCCCACAGTCCTAGGAGACTTACCGTTATACCCCGACCTAACTCTTCCAAAATGATTGCCCATAACCTAGTTTGCTGACGTTGATTTTATTTACGTAAGAACTCACTCCACCCTTCATAATAGGATTAAAACATAATAGGACTAGTTTTGATACCTCGATTTACGACGTACATCTAGTATATATACTGTAACAGCGAAAAAATAGATACTCCTTATGAACCAACCCACATTAGAAACCAGGATTGTTAGACATAATTTTAATCCGTGATAGTTTTTAAACAAAAAGTGAACACCGACCAATCAACAAAATATGAACCCTCGCTAAGTCAACTGTTCTTATCCGCATCACCCTACCCCGCCTCCCACACCCCTCACAGTCCGCAACATGATTCAGCCTGAACATATCTTAAAAAAAAACTCGTTCAGAATTTCCAATTACTTGGATCATTCTCTATCATTGTACGATTACTCCACCTGGTAAACTAAGTTAGTCGATCTGCACGGTTCAAAAAAAGAACTTTATCCACATCAAAACCCAATAAAACCCTCAGTTATTCCCTGTCGTTCTTATAATTTCAGATGTAAGCCCTTTATACCATATTATTATGGTCATAAATCCCCACCATAGAACTAAATAGTTATAGTCACATCTGTTTTCTACACAACCCACCCAAGCAAACACCACCACCAACAACCATACACAAGGTACCCAATTTCTTAATGACCTCTGAATTAAAATACGAACAAGTTTCAAAACAAATATTTGACGATAATCGCAGTTATAGAACAAAGGTATGAGTAAGTTAGTTCTCAATCTACATCTCACATTGATTTTCAAAAAACTAGCAGATAGATACATACTCGTCACAAATAAAGCAATATCACTAACATACGCGCCCCAAAAGCTCCGCATGTAGACTAGTGGTCACGAACCTGAGGCTCTGAACCCCCTCTCGTACTGACGAAAACCCCCCCCGAATAATCTCAGCCCGTACTAAAAAACTCTCGTACACCCCTCAAATTAACCACCAACCTCAAACCTGTACTAAAGATTCACATTTTATTTCTAACATAGGAACCCCCATTAATAGGCGAACAGAGAAATCCATAATCTATGTAAGACTTATCAACCCCACGATATAAAGGCAAACAATGTCAAATTAAGTAGACGTTACAAAAACCCGCCTCTGCAAGTCCATTTCAAAAAACACAATTAATCAATAAAAATTAAATACAGAACTAACACACCTAGACTAAGTTTTTGCAAACACTAGCTTACATTATGTACGACACCTTGAAAAAACCCCCCAAGCGAAACCACCATTTCACGAGTAGCAAATACAGCCCGTACCCAACTAATACACTAACTGAATTGTTGTTTATTTAGTGTTGTCTAAACCTATCCTTTATATAATATGCCATCTGCGACCACCACTATCTGACAGCACACACCAACCCCTAGACCAAAATGGTCCCACCATTAGGTCTGAATATTCGCCCAGGTATATACGAACTTTCCATTTTGATTCACCATCATCAAGTTTAGAGTTATTACCAACACCTAGTCTCCGTGCTCCCACTCCACAGCCTATACTCCATCATTACCCTCCCCACATGTCGTGAACCTACAACCACTCCTTCTAGGCACATTTTTAACCCATTCGACCACATTGCCAACACTCATACTGTATCGTCCATTCTACGTCGGTGGATTTTTGAATTGTTTTACCAGATGTACATTTGTATTGAATACAATCTTACAACCATAGTAGTCAATACCAATATAAATTTCTCTTCTGCGCAAAGAACTAGTTCCCCAGCCCCCCTCCCCCCGCCCATCCCGTGTTCAATTACGTAAGCCCGCCTCGCACCCCTCCACAGTTTCTATGATGACACGGCCCCCTACGACCACATGTGCAGAAAGGCCCAGATCACGCATCCTCCAGTTGTACCCCCCACCCAACAGTTACTGTAATGAGATCCATATGCAGGAAAAGGAACGACCCATTGAGACCAACTAATAATATTACAGCGCACGACCAATTTGTATTTTCCGGACTCAGCAGTTTTATCGACTGGCTCCAGTTCGGACCGGTGGGGAGGGGGTGGGTGCGCTTCGGGGAGTAGAAGTTTAAAAGCGGCGGAAGGGGGGGGTGGGGGGGTGGATGCTAAACATGTCTTGCCAATGATTCCCACCAGATACAAACACTGTAATTATGAATCCTACCCAACCTCCTCCTACATGTACAACCCAAAACCCACACCTCCTAACCACGTTGGACGTGCCATCCGAAACTCAACTAATAAGAAAACACAGGAAACCCGTGCTTCAAGAACCGCACCCCCCACCACCTCGAGGACCCCGCCACGACGTGTTAAGGACTTGTCACGACATCGACCGCTCCAACAGAGCAATATGACCATCAGGAACTGACCACCGCCTCCTAGTTCTACCCATCCGCCGCAACGGACAGCCCCCACCCCCCCTATTTAACCGACCCCCCCTGTTAGTATCCGTTTACATAGTAAATTGTTATTTAATGAATCATTATCTGGCATTGTTTCTGATTATTACCTTCTAGAAATTGATTCATAATTGCCGCTGAAAATCCTACAAAAATATACACCACATCTACTAAAATAGATTATACATAAAAACAATTGAACAATATTTTGTAATATAATTATTAAACACAATTAATTGAAAAATGTAATTATATTAAATTATATGGTTTGTGTGTGTGTTTGTTATTTAATTACCAAGCACACCAAATTTTCATTACCCTAACATTAGACGTACTAGTCATCATACAGTCAAGATTAATCTGTATTGAGTCTAGTGTAGTACATGTCCCTTAACTCACCAATACGTTATCCTCGATCTTCACAGCGGACCTCTTGCTTACATTAAGAAAACATAACAACAACACTGTATAACAAAAAAACCAACACTTATATGGTCACCTCCTGATTAACTATGTGGGTATAAGTTTGTATAGATTCAACGTCCATAATTTTAAAGTTTCTCTTAAAAATAATCAGGTGGAAATAAGAGTTATTTCGTCACAGCCAGTAATTTAGTTATTTAAGTGTCACATTAATAATTTGATTTGTAATTTAATCTGAAACATTTTTTAATTGTTTTACAGTACAGAGCGCCTTGTTGCATTCTGCTGCGGCGACTGCTAAAGAAATGAATATGGAGGGACACTTATCCAATATTTACTTCAAATGCACAATATATTGAAAGTTAATAATTCTTTTGATATTGACATTGACTTCAATGTACTTATAGCAGAGACTACCAAAGCAGCATTGAGACCAGTTAGGTGCGATAATAAACTTCCAATGGAAGATTGAAATGAGAACTGAAAAAAACAGGCGTTGAATAGAAAGATGAAATGCAAATAGTTAAAGAAGGAAATAACATCTCTGAAATTAAACAAATTAATCACGCGGTATATAACAGAGGAATAAAACACCTGTATATGAACAAAAATGTACAAATCTCGATTTTTCTAAGAAAGTGGAATTCCAAGGCCATGCTCCTAAATTAAAATACCTCATATCTCCATGCCACCGCCATCAGGAGCCTCTAACTCATCTATGGTCCTGTAAACATTGTTATAGCAGAGAGAATTCAGTTTTTGTAGCCATTGAAGTTAACCACCTCCTTTGTAGAGAAAGTTACTGATTGTTATCCCTCTTTAACACCTTACAAATTTGGCAAAAATGTAGTATAACGACCAAAGACTATTATGACATCTAAAGCAGCTCGTTATTAAGATAATAAAAGAATGGTAATTTTATCGTAAGAAGTTTAGAATGCCTACTTTTTCTAAGATTCCTCCCAATTCTCTGCAATCGTTTACTTTATAATATCGCTCTGTAACACAAGTTCTTAAAAGGATCATTATAGTCAATTAAAATCATGGCCCAACCAAAAATTTCTATGATCAAGTCAGAAATTTTATTGAATGTCGCTAGAGTATCAAGAACCCACAAGAAACTGCACTATTAAAAACTTATAAGATTTTAACCACACAGCAATCTAATAATTTGCTACCAAAACAAGGAAAAAATAAGAGCAAACTTTGTTAGTCCACGTAATGATTACGAGAGAAACTCACAGTTCAATGACCAAAAAATAATATAAACCTTATAAACAATCCAAGGTAAAGTGTTAAATGTGTTAAGACAACCTATAACTCCGAATTGTGAATAAACACTTCTAACTGCTCTATTAAATACGGAACTATAATGATATTAATCAGACGGCACAGTAATCCTTTCTCCCCCACCCTCCTGTTATAGATCTGTTTGTAACGGTCACCATGAAGTGCCATTATACAGTTTGGATGTTTAGTCATCAGTCTAGCCCTTTGAACCAAGATCAGTATACCACCGAAAACAGTGGAAATTCAGGCTACTAAGGACATACCCACGCATGACACTTTTTCCCCCAGCGCCATGTTAACTGTGAAAACTCGCAATGTGTAAGAAATTCAAGCACATGTTTAGTACCTTCGACCCGCGATTTTGTGTTGATACGCGGCTATTCCCATATCCTGTGAGCATCCGACTTACAACCTCACATCATAAACGTAGAGATGTTCCTTATATACTCATCCAAGAATGTAAGCGAACTGAAGTGTACACGCTTTCCTTTTTGTAAATAATTGCCCCAATTTCTCACTCCTCCAACAGGTGAATATTATAGAAGAATCTAATTTTTTCTTAGCCAACTAACATATGTCACAGCCAGCGTACTTGCCAATCAGAACAAATTTTAAGAAACTTCAGTAAAATTGGACCTACAAAATATACCAGCGCCATTAATGGCTCATTAAATTCGATTGCCCTCGTTAATTGCAGTATTATATCTTTAATCTTGGGCGAGTTTCATGAGGAACACCGCACAAGAAAATATGTCATCATAGAACCCAGCAAACTAGGCCTGAATAAAATAATTAGAATAAATAACTAAGTAATGGACCCCCTGTCACACCCATCTTCATTAATGGATTAAATGCCACTTCTCGAGTACAAAATTTTACCCCTAATATACCGACAATCTCCTCCGATAATGTAACTCAGGAAAATATAAGAGAAAAACCTCACAGAGAATTTTATAGGGAACAACCGCAAGAAATGAATGTATGTAGATTCTTTTTATTCAATAAGAAACTCCTCAAAACAACTTCCAATTTTTGAAAACTAGTCAAATAAGTAAAATCCAGATTTACCGTGGTTAAGAGTTCAATAGTTGAGATTATGTTCCTATCATTGAACCTATTTACGAGCGACGACCTCCGATCAGAAACTCAATTATATTTTTTAGACTACCAATATTACTTCCCTTAGGTTAATAAAGATTATTTAACTGATAAGCTGGGAAAGTGCTTCCTACTACTACCCCGCACATTATTAATTCAATGGACATGTCCTATACATTGTAAGAAGGGTCTAGAACAAATTATAAATAGTGACTAAAAGGTAAGAAAATAGATAGCATGAATCCTTGAAAATGAGCTACACATAATCCTAAGCTACCCTGTACTGACGTGAATCGAAACCGGTAATGAAAAAAACCACTCACACTCACATGAATACACCTGACACCCCTCAACAGCTGCAGATAAAAGAAGCATAAGCTCTTGACGAAAAATCATTGAGAGAGTTCTACAGGTTCTGATGACATACAGATGTTAACGGACAAACCGCATACGAATTTTCTAAATATAAGATTAAACTTATAGACCCTACACATTTCTGTATATTAGCCGATTCGTTCCCTTAGCTATGAAAAAGCTGATGAGGAATAAGTTTTTGTTGTAAAAGAATTTTGTCACACAGTGAATCTTCTAAGTTCTGTGTGGTGTTGTTTTATATACACTCGAACCCAGACGTGTATATTTACAAATCTGAATCTCACTTAAGCAGTTTCCAAACGGGACAAACAATTCATTTTTTGCATATTAACAAGCATAAGAGTTTCGAAGTGATCTGAGCTATGCATTATCCATTGCCTGGAAGCCGATTTCACCGTTGTTACAGTTATGCACATCGAAGACATTAGTATAATTCAACAGTTGCCATTTTAGTGGAATAATGGCTCCACGATGTTTTTCTAGAATAGCGCTAAATTCTTTCGTCGAATAATCCATTTATCACGAAATTGTTTGGAGAGATCCTCATCCTACATAACATTAAGTAAACGTTTATCGCGTCTAATACATTTTGATACTCAATTCATTCGTTCTCTACTACAATTTTTTAGTAAGCAAAGATTATTCTGACATTCTGTAAGCGTATTGAGGACTCCTACCCCAAGTAAATGAAAAATTTGCAGATAAAACATAACCACAAACAACGAAATCGGGCATCATCTTCGTGTTGGTGTTCGAAAAATATATCAATAATTTGTATCTTCATATGTCGCCCTCTACTGTTGACGCCTAATTATCCAATAAATGGGTGCTCCCAGTGCGAATGAATGCCTAAGTTAATGAAAAACTCACTAAAAACTTCTCATATTCCTGATTTGGACTCTTCGTTTGTGGGAGAACTGACGCAACAATGTGCCTGCTACTTTGTTGCCAATCCCTCGCAACTCAATGCTCGACCCTTCCGTATCTAGCACTTTTGAACATGCATCTAGATATTCCACAAGCGAAAAAATTTTACGTATTCGCCGCTAATAAAGTCAATCTTTCTTTATGATCTTTCTGCCAAACGGATCATCTACCTCTCTTTTCTTTTCACTGGCCAACAGAAAATGCTAGATTATTACGTTGGTTTGCTCCTACACCATACCATTTATCATAGAATTTAACCCCGCTCGAAAAACTATCTACGTTTTAAAGCCGACACCCTTACACAGAATCAACGTATCTACAAAATTACTGAATTTTAGAATTTTCTATTGAATGTCGTAATTAGAACTGACATCTATCGGTTCTAAATGCTAGATATGTGAGAGATCTAATGACATAGCCCTATATTATCTTTACAATGCTTATGCATAAATATTGATAATTTTATTTTATGTGTTTGGCGGCACCACCCCCCTCGTGTGTTGTATAACATATATAACCATAGTTCATGACCGTTATTTTTCTACTATTCAATTCAAATATTTCCCGATTCTTGAATAATTAAAATGATATTATCACAATCTAACGCGGCGGCGGAAGTTCAAAACTCAATTTAAATACAAACTCCTGAGCAGGTGCTAATTACAAGTAAATTAAACTCTTTAAATTCACGAAATCACTTATCCTTAGTGCGTATACGTAATTTCTCACTACAAGAACTCTTAGTTCTTGAATGTAGCATAAAACATAAATTTTAAATATAATTTTAAAATAATTATTAGTCCTTATAATATTATAATTCACTAAAGTTACTAGTTATAAATATCTTTGTACCGCTTAATATAGAGATAATTAGATTGAGGCAATCTGTAGATAATAATTTAGTATAGTCGCTTGTTAATTGCCACAATACTCTACATTTAAATTAAAATTCGAAATAAGTAGACATTTTGATGCAAAATGTAAAAAAATGACTTAGCATATAACGATATATATTCTAAAAATAAAAAAAAATAAAAAATTAAAGATCTTACATGAAAAAAAGAAATAGAAAAAATAAAAAAAAATAAAAGTACCAAATCATGTTCATCCTAAGATAAAAAATTAAGACAGAATCGACCGACAGAATTTATAGAATCTAAATAGTTCGTCAAAATTTTATCTTAGAATAAATTAATGACCTACAATACGCTTAATGCAATGGAAAATAAAAAAAAAAATAAATATCTAAGGATTAGTCAAATAATGACCTCCGTTAAATTTATTTTTGACAAATCCATAAGTAGAAAACGTGATGCGTAGAAATTGTTCGCCATCTATTAAAATAAAAAAAAAATAGTAAAATAACGCCTTAGAAATCCATAAAAAAAATTAGCAAAATATTGAAGAGCCATTGGAAAAAAAGCAAATGTTTGCATTAAAAAAAAAAAAGCAAAGAATACGAAATTTTAAACTTTTATTTAACTATTCTGATAATAATAAGCTATGTTTAAATAATAGTAACAAAAAAGTAGAAGTTCAGCTCACGTGTAAATTGGTAAAAATAAGTAAGCCAACTGGTCACATTTAGATATACCATCATATTATCATCATCACTAGCAATATTATTATATAAATGGTTGTAGAGTGGCTCATGGTGAGAAATAACAGTTGTGAGAAGAAGGATTTGGTAGTGATAATGAAAGAAGATGTATAATGAACGCTGTTTGAAGAAAAATATTTTAATGAAAAAACATAAAAAAAGCGAGACTGTCTTATAATATTATACGAATGATGTAGCTAAAAAAAAGAAAGAAAATACCCCGGCTTTTAAAATCAACTGAAAGAATATAAAAAATGATAGTATTATTAAAAAATATACAATATAGGGTTCAAAGTCTGATATAAAAGAACTGTAATAGAATGCCAATGAAAAAATATAAAAAAATTTAGAGAGCTGAACATTGCCTACCATAAATCCATAAAAATAAGTGAATAGTTACAGCAATAGATACAGACCTAAAAGCAATCGTCCACACAAAAATGTTAAAGACAGCGTGCGTGAAGTATTCGTAAAAGTTTACAAGAGCGCATTAAAAACTCGAGATGATGTATGTTAACTTGCCAAGATTCATCCTGGTTAAGAGAAAATTAAGAGACGTAAGAGGAAATATGAGAAGAAAAAGTACTAGTCATAATAAAAAGACCCTAAGAAGAAGAAAAAAAAAAATAAAAGAAATTGTAGTAAAAGAAAAAGAGAAAATAAGAATAACAAAAAAAAAATAATGTACGTTGCTTTCAGTTTGACTTAGGGAAGATTCTGAAAGAAAAAAATTATAGAGGAGCGAAATACCTACCAATAAAGTAACTGATAGCAGACATTAATAATTGAAGAGCATATAAATTAGGATGAAATAAGACAATAAAAGAGGCCGAAGGATAAATTGAAAGGATAAGGAGAATAATTTGTTGTGTTGTGTGTGTTGGGTGTAATTACCACCACACCCACAATTTCGTTTCCCTAACTTTAGACGTTCTTAGCAACAGTCATCAAATTTATGCCGATTGGTCGTATGTGGTAGACAAGGTTCCCTGTACACTCACCAAAACTGTATCCTCAGGACCTTCACAGCTGACCTCAATCATACATTTAGAAAACCTAACAACAACACTTAAAAAACTGCATAACCCCCTCATTATTGGTCTCTGGTCCAGATGTTAACTTTGGGGATAAGTTGGTATTTGATTAACAGTGTCAATAAAATTAAAAGTTATTCATAAGAAATAATGAAGGTGAATGTAAGAGGTATTTCTGCACTCCTTAGTTATTTGTATTTGTTTCTCTTTTAATAAAGATGGGTTGTGGAAGTGTGCTTGAAATTTTTAGAGTGTTGATACAGTTGCAGATAGCCAATTTCAGATCGCTGCTCTTCTGCTTAATAAATGAATTGGGGGCATCTTGATCCAATGGTAACTCGAGAATGCTCCAAGTATTTTGAAAGGGAGGAGTGTGACTGTAAGATGAGGTTACAAATTGAGGCGGGTCCTAAGTTCTTAAGTCAATGGTCTGACATGGAGTTAGGGCATGGGAACTGTTTTCTAAATAAAGCTACTCCATTTGTAGAGAAGATTTTAGAACAGAGAAAAAGACAGCTGTTTAAATGGAAGAGAAAGAATGCAAATAGAAAGAGAGGAATAGAGACAGTGCTGAACAGGAGCAAGAATGAGACACTGCTGAAGGGAAACAAGTAAAAGACAGCTGCTGATAATCAGAGAAAGAGATTACAAAGGGACACGATTACGACTAAGGAGAATTTCTAGGCCAGTCCCTAAATGGTAACAAAACTCAATACCATCGATGCCACCGCCATCAGGGAGCCTCTAACTCAGCTATGTTCCATGGAGACCATTTTTGTAAGAGGACTATTGGATCAGTTTTTGCAATGTGAGGTTATCCTCAACCTATTTGAGTGAATGTGAGCTTAAATAGTTATCCCAGTCTTGTTAGTACACTGACCTAGGTTTAGCAAAAATTATATAGACGACCAAGACAATTAAGGACATTCTTAAGCAGCTCTGTAGTAAGATATGATAAAGTGGGTAATTTTATCGTAAGAATTTAGAGATGCCAATCTTTTTTGTCTGGAGACATACCACCAATTTTCTCTGCCAACTTGAAACCTATTTGGAGAATTGGACTACACTTTGGGAAGACCCAAATCTAAAGAAATGATCATTATAGAGCAATTAAAGAGCCTTGCTCCAGTCCGAAAATTGCGCAATAACAAGGTGTAAGAAGTTGTGATATGATGGCCGTATAGAATAAGAACCCCACAGAGTACTGCACTAAAAAGAAACATATAGTGAATTTTAAGGCATCAGCAGCACTCTATTAATTTGATAAACCAAAACAAGGTAAAAAAAGGGTATACAAACTTGATAGCCACGTAAATGATAGCGGATTAATACTCTCAGGTCAATGACCAAAAATATAATGTAAGAAAACCTTATAACCAAGGAATGAGGTGATGTAAATGAAATGTAAGAGAAGCGACAACCATAAAACTGACCGTATGTTGAGAAAGGAAACCTTCTAACATTGCTGCATAAATTTGAGGAACCAAGATTAAAGTTAAACCTCTGACGACAGAACCGTATCATCCCCCATTGCTGAGGATGTTGTTTGTAACGCGGTCACCATAAGTCCTATATGATACATTTTGGATTTAGATTCATTCGTGAGTCTAAACCGATAAACCCAATCATTATTCCACCGTAACAGTGATAGAGTCAAGCGACTAAGGACATAACCACTACATACACATCCCTGCACGGCAACAATTTTCGCTGAATTTTAGGTTGATGTCTCCTCGGTTTGCATCCTCTTGACTGGAGTAAACGGAAAAGCGTGCAATTTTTCGAGGCGCTTTCCTCCTTTCTGATTCGGCATGTAATCGCATCCAGGCTTTACTCGTTTTGTTTCTTCTCTAGCGGGCTGAGAAACGCCACGAATACCTGCTGCCGTTCTGACTATTAAACCCTATCACGCTTACATTTGTTGCCAAGGATTCTTTCGTGCCTACCACAAAAGTTTTACTGTTGAATCTTATAACAGTAGCATTTACTTTGTTAATTTCGCGTTTTTTCTAATTAATCATATAACCCATCATCCAGGTGAGGTATTTTTTTATCTTTTTGATATTGCCTGAAAGCAAAGTATTGTTGTGTGACCGGAGTTCTATATTTTATTAACACATTCAATTTAAAGCCGCTAATAGTTAACGCCAATGGTACTTTTTGGGTGAAGAAAGTTCGAGCGAGATGTATAATTATTTGAGCAAAATGTGTCTTGGTGGGAAAGGGGGATATGAATCTTTAACATTAGAGGTTACGTCATGATATATTATGGGGTTCGATGTACTTCTATGTTTGTAATTTCACGAGACTCAATTCAGAATGTTGGGAATACCTCGCGGGTAAGCATTTTGGTCGCCTTTTTGGTAATTTTTCGTTATAAGTTACATGTGGGCGGAAGTTTTGACTGTTACCACATTGAATTTTTGACCTAGATATAAGAGCTTATTGCAACAAGCGGGGAGAAACACGAAAACAACTGATGACTGGGTAACCCTGTGCGTAATCTAGACATCAAAAAGACAGCTGCGGTAAAGCCATGTGGTGATTCAGACGTGGGAACAAGTAAAAAGAGACACTCTTGGTGTCCGCAGAAGTCAAGTTATAATAAGAGAGTATATAATGACATGAAAACAATACTGGGAGGCGTAAAAACACTGCTGAGGACAAATGAAGAAATAAGAGAATAAAGTTGATACCAAAATCAGAAGCAAAGGAGCAAGACGCTAGGGCAAACCATAAGTCCTGTGAAAGTTTGAGAAAAGCTAAAAAAGATGCACAAGAAAACCAGAAATTGTCGATACACCCTAAAGTACTTTAGGTAGGAAAACAATGCTCTCTCAAATTTATTATGAACAAGCAAAGAAATGATTTCTTGCCCCTTAGAACAATTGAAAGAATGGAAAAGAATATTTCTCGAGGAACTCTGGATTATGAGCAAAGTCAAGCACCAGAAATGATAACCACTAGCTCATAATAAAACCAATATGGTGAAGATGACATTAATTTGAAGAACTGAAGGCTGCTCGGGAAAAGCAAATCTCAAAGCACAGGCAATGTGATCACCAGAAAAGTTAAGCACAATGATAACACAGCGACATTTACCGTAGGCGTCCTTTACCAGCACGGTGCATCAAGACCAAAGCCATAAGATTGGAAATTGCAATCATTACATCCATTTCAAAAAGGGTGACAATCGACTAAGACTGTAACCCATAGAGGCATAACTCGCCTGTGGCCCCTTAAAATCTTACTCTAGAAGCCTTGAGCAGAGACGCCGACGCCTGGCTGACACAAATGTGAGGGCCAGTGCGGATTCCCGATATACCGAGTACTCAAGACCGAATTTCAAAACTCGACAGATAGTGGAATAGGCCCTGAGTATAAAAGTGAGAAGCCAACGTTTCGCTCCGACGTTCTGAACAATATACAAAATAACCAACGTCCTGTTCAGACGACGAGCGTTTGCAAATAAGTAAAAATGGTGCGAATAAACCATGAGCCAAGAAGAGGTAGGTATAACACTCAACTCTCATCTCTGAACAACCATATATATGACACAAAATCCAAAACTGCCACCCAAAGAATAACCGACCCACCTGCTGCACTATGATATATTGGAAGAGACATCCTTCACACTGACAGGCAAGTATCTTGATGAATACACAGAGAATGCGGCTATCCAGGAGTGGTTGGTCTACCTAATACTAGACGGTGACGAGTTCTTACAGGCTCTCCTCTAATAGAAGCGATTGTAAGATAGTAGCCACAAGACGTTTACCTTCGATCACTGAGAAGCTATGCGATGCCAGACCTATCTGGACAACAACAATAACTATTCAAAAGCTCAGACACAAAATGCACCTTATATCAAAGAACCGACAAGATTCGAACCATGCCTGTAGAAATGGATCAGAGACCATAGACTATAAACAAGACCAAACTTCACAGATAAGAATGCAAGGAGAGGATTCGTAAAGATCAGCCAACGTCAGTCAAAGGTGAGGCCCGAACTCAGGGACCCTACCAATGAAACAAAGTAAAAAAAAAATTCCCCCCAAGTATCCTAGCGGCAATAACAGGCAGCTGAGGCATCTCTCGAAGGATACGGAGGCACGAAAAGGAGTCGTGCTGGCGGCTCTACAGCACTGATAAAATCTATTTCGCTGATGACAGAACTTGGAGGCCGGACCTAAAAAATTGCAAAGGCTGCCTCAACCTAGATAGAATCTAGTGATGGAGACCACAAGGACAACAAAGTAGACCGGGTACTAAGTGGAGTAGATACCCAGATGGTCCCGCAAACGAAGTCCAAAGTTGTCTAGTAAATAGAATACGCAAAGGGGGCTCCAATCCCATACAAGTCGTATGGGAAAATACATGGGATTAAAAAATAGATACCATATCTGGTGGTAGTAACTATTGAAGGAGTGACAATACCTGATAGACTGAACGCTCTACAGAGACATCAAAAAGATCAGAAGCCGATGTCGCTCCGTAATGCACGTGCTCGTTAATCTGCAAACAATTGGCACCACCACAAATACAATGCCAGGAGAAATGCAGTCATTTCTTTATTGCGCAGGAATCCACCAATTATGCGAACTTCTGCCCAGGGCGTAGGAGGACCTCTATTTCAAAGCTGAATTACACATCACATTCAGCAACCGTGTTGCAAACTGGGCTCAGTCACCATGGGGCAAAGTTTCCGAGGCTGAAATGTGTTTTCCAGGTAACTTAGAGCATTCTGACAGGACCGGTACATGCCTATTACTTCCCCATTCTAGAGATGCACAATTCAGAGTGCTGCGGATGCGTTTTCGGAACAGACAGCGTTCAACAGATAGAATTACAGCTCATTAAGCTGAACCGCGGCAGTCAAAAGAAATGTAATTCTAAATTCGATAAGATCGTGAACAAAAGCAAGCAGACTTCCCGAAGAGCAAACCGACTGTGGTAAAGACGGAATAGGTATCTACAGAATAATTGTATTAGTTTTTATAAATGTTCCACCCTTAACTAAGTATATTTTGGATAAAACCAAACCATTCATTGAGATCTTGAGATACTGTCATGTCAAAGGTCATTGTCTGCTATGATGGGATCGCCTTGTTGGGGAAAAAGTAGTTGACTGATTAGGCTAAGGATGGTTCAGTGAAATCTGATTGTGGTGTCATTTTGAAGTCGAGGACTTTATAGTTATTGGCTGACCTTTGAAGATACTTAAAGATAACCTAGTAAACGGATGAATAGTTTGAATGAGATTGTTTTTGAAAAGGACTGTTTACAAACAATACTGGTAATCATTAATAGACATTGGGGCTATACTGAATGCGATAGTGTCAGAATATTTGCGGTTAGGGACGCCATTTTCCAGTTAATTGGTCAACAGTGATAAGTAGGAGAACAGCTGGCTTTAAAATACAAGTTCTAAAGCAGCCTGGGCAATAAAACTAGATCAAAACTGGGTCAGTCTTCGTCTCTGTGTAGATTTCATTGAAAATTTGTGGGTTATATTTACATTTATAACATGTATTTTTATATTAAAAATTGAATGTGTATTTTAATAGATGTCCTGGACAATGAGTGGGTCTAATAGCGTACATGAGGCAAAGCCTAAAGATTGATCCACCAATGTGATAGACTGGCAAATGAAAAAGAGGTGTAAAGATATAAGATTATGTATGAGTGTCATAAAGGAGACATAACTTACCCTAGACCTATTATATGGAAGAATATTACAGCTGGAATTGATGTCGGTTTACGATACTATTAGGTAAAGGAATACTGGTGTACAGTGTCACATTCTAATGAAAATTGTGACTTATGGGGGGATGTATAAGATATGATGCCTGTTGTTTGTTTGTAATGTACAGGTCCCTTAACTGTGGACTATGGTGGGATTGCTTGATATGTACGAAGGATTCATACCTTCACAAGTCCAGAGGTCCCTGGGTACTGACGTTTATTGTGTACCAAACGCTTGAAACTGAATGATTCAGGACTCTGCCTGTGTACCTGCGAGCCCTTGCTTTGGCCAATTGCCTTTCAAACAGGGAACATGATTTGTCAAGCGAGCAGAGGAAAAGGTTCAACTTAGTACTCTACTTCTCCAGTTAAGTTTCGCGTTCGGCAACCTGTAAGCTCTAGTAATACCAGAACTTTATACTTGAACTTTGGTAATGACAGTAATATTTCTGGGGACAATTATGTGAATGCTCCCACATGTGGACAAAAGAGAATCTAACCTTTCTATAAAGTGTCATGATTCACAACAACAAACTAGTGGTACGACCAGTATACCTTAAATTAGGAGAACACTACAGACGTATAGGAAAAAATATTTTATGCTGACAAGGATCGGAGGATTTGTGCTATTTGACTGATGTAAATCTGTAAATGATTTATTTTTGATTTCACTTTTAAATTGTCAATCCTGAATTCCAAATAAATTTAAATCAGGATAATAAAATTGTAAAAAATTGGAGTACTTTACACAAAATACACAAAATTCACAGCACACAGTCTTAAATAAGATAGCCTTTTTAGAGTGTCGTTTGTATTTATTGTGGTATAGTACTGTGTGCTTGGTGCAGTTGTGAATAATAAACTATAGTTGTTTGTATGTTTGTTTTGTTGATTTTGTACTTACACTCTACTTTCATAACCCTAGACACAACACGAAGTCATTTAATAATAATAATATAGAGAAATACATTTTGAAATGAGAAGAAAAAAATCGGTGGTTTATGTAGGGCCTGAAAGGTAACCTAGTTAAAGTTCACAATACTAATTGGGTATAATTCAGTTACCCTTCATAAGCTAATTTCATTTATTAACATATTAATACCTAACAACAAATTCATAACATCAAATCCACGCACAGGCGTAAACAGACACAATGCAACCACCGTCCTTTTTCAGGACGAACGAGGAAGAAGAAGAAGAAGATCCCTGTTCCAACTAACACAACTTTCTATCTGACTCTAACACCTCACTCTCCCCTCTAGTTTTCTGCTCAGTGTCTACTCTGAGGCTAAGCCTGCTGTCTTCTGGCTGGGCGACTTTGGGTGGCGTCCCCTCCGTTATGCACCTCCTCTCGTTGTGTTCGGAAAAGCAGTTTCGTGTGTTGACCCCTTTCTCTCCCCCCCCCAACCCCCCCCCCGCGGATTCCTACTGTTTGACGACTTCTGAAATACATGACTAAGTGTACTTGACTTCCTATTTAGAAGGCTTCACTTGTTGACTGAAAACGAATTCACTTTGCCCGTTTACCCCTCATTGGGTTAGGGCCGTCGTTTTATTATGACCAAATTTAAACGACAAACACCAGCCACGCGCTTTTTGTTTCGGAATGGTGTGTAAATGACTTAGAGCTCTGGTTTTTAAGAAAATCCGTTCACGCTGAAAGATGGCCTTCACTGCAATTGAAACTGCTTCTTTTTACTGGTGGCAGACGTGTGGACTTGGCGGCGGTAACCATCGCGTTACCAGTGCTCTTCTCCTCTGTTGTTATTTAAGGAGCCCTCGGCTCCTGAAACGACAACTTTTCGTTGAAAATTTTGTGTGAAGAAGCAGGTTACATCACTCCCAATTTGCCGCGAAACGATGACTGCTGTGGAACAAATAATAACACAGTTATAGAGACCACATGTCCCCAAGTTAGTACTCTTCTCTGAAACATCTAACTCCTTAATTAAATACAACTCCCTTCTTCCCCCTACCTTCATTATGCCCAGCGATAGTCCAACAAGTCCTATCTTAAAGGTCATTCAAAACTACCTATCCACTAAATTCCCCCTCCTCTTAACAATGTCTTGCTTATGTAAACCCAGACGCTCCCCAACACAGCGGACTAGATCTCTGGCCCGTCAACCGTCCACAACTCATACATACACAGTGAGGGAAACTAACGTACTAATATACTAAGGTTTACTTTCTACACTGACCCCCCGGACAAAAGCGCAAAATAAAAATACCCCTTTCTAAGATGGGTTATCTCATCAGATTTAACACAAAAATAAAATACATACCCTCTATCGAAATAATGAAATCCCATTACATTTCTCAAATAGCCCCCCCGGTTTGTGCAACGTACACAACTTCTTATCGCTTACGTACTCTCGCTACCAATCATCATTAATTCACCACCTCGGTGGTTACAATAACATGGGACCTCAAAAATTACAGTTTTGATTATATTGTTAGCTTAAGACTTAACCTTATTAAAATTAATTAAAGTAACAAAATACGTTTGCGTATTTCACTCACTGCCAGTCATCATAAACAAAATATGAGGGGGAATTATAAATTCCCATGTCAGTAATATGTACTTAGACGACTGTCTTCTGAGGCTACCATAACATTAGCCAATTACCAATGGTAATAAACTCTCCCCAATCAAATAAAACACACGACTACTACCGTCCGTATCTACTCTTACACTGCTTTCTTTCTTCTTCTTCTTCTTCATTCTTCCGTCCTTACCACCGACCGTCAAAGCAGTCAGTAGCCATCCATTACCTCCTAGTGGCGTCTTATGGACAACAGCAGATAGGTTTTCTTTGCCATTGTTTCCCATCACGCCTAGTGGCGTCTTTAGGGCAACGGCAAATCAACCCATTTACTGTTGTTTCCCGTAATCGAAGGTGACTGGCAAAATGTGGAATCAATCACCCGTTGTGATCTACACTGCACCTTCATTCATAATCGCCTTGTGAGTTTTACCGGACTACTTTCCACTAAATTTATAAAACCAGCTTATCCTAGAAAAATTAAATCAGCACCTCTTACATTTCTACACTTTCTCTAAGATAGTAATTAAATTAAGCTCCCAGAAGACTTAATAAAACCCGGGCAAACTATTCTATTATACCGAATATAAGTACTACGCTAAATTAACTATGGACATATCCCAAATAACCAAATATCTCGTTGGAGCAATTGATAGGCGTAGTTGTTCATCACGGCTGTAAATTGCTGAGACAAAGGCCCCGCTAAAGATTAAACCCTGTTATTTATTATCAAAAACCCCCGCATAGCCCCACACGCCATGAATCATAGCTTGGCGTCGCTCTACGGAACCAATAATATTGCCGGAATTTCATTATTTGAAGTCCGCCAATAATAAATGCTAGCTACAAGTGGACACATGTTATGATGCTACCACGCGCGTTTTTGTTCTTACGTCACATTTATCTGCATGGTTTTTTTCCGTAACGCGTGAGCAAATTTAAACTTTTGATTCGTTGGCGCGCCCGGTTTTTACGTACTGGTAGAGTTTCACACCACCCACCCATCAATTTATCGGTAGGGGTTATTAAACGTCGAGGAAAATTTTTTAACCCAGCCCAAATAATACTCACGCGCTTATTACAATAAAAGTTACCCCGCAAATTATTTACAACGAAACCTTAAGTGATCGCAATTACTTTATAGAAAGAAGACTGGGGAAATCCTAAAATTTAACCCTACCGTCATACCTCCTGAAAAAAAAGCAATTAATTACCAAGAATAAGAAGACTCAAACTCAAGGTAGTACAGGACAAACATTACAGATAGGAAAAAGAATGGACCTGTTGAAAAATAAAACCACAGTACTCTTGCCTCGCATACTGAAAGATGAGAACAGGTCTTGTATTTCAGAGATGACATTTGCTGATGATGTTGCCCTGGATTGCTAAATCAGAGGCACATCTCCACCCCCCCCCCCCCCCCCCATCCACCCTGCACCAAGCAGTCTGGAAGGAAAGATGCTGGAGAAGAGAGGAGTGGTCATAATCAGCGTGTACAACAAACTCCATGGTGTTATAGTCCGAGAAGAAGAGAAGAACATCAGATTTTAAGCTGGGGGAACAGTGCCCTGGAACAGGTCGACGACTTTAAATACCTCGGAGCTAGTATAGGACCGAAAGGAGGCATCAAAAAAGAGTTGGCCACTCGAAAAGCAGCAGAGCTGCGGGACTTTTTCAGGCCATAAATCGAGGATTCCTCAGCAAGAAAGAGGTTGGTAAGAAAACGGAGGATGGCTGTTTACCGCTCTTCCCTATGTCCCAGTCTTGACATATGGATGCTAGTCATGGGGCCCCAATGACTACAGTCAACAAATAGCCAGATCCAAAACCTCAGAAATGAGGGTATCTGTGTGTTAAGTCATATTTGCCGCTGGTGGAGTTAAATGTTTGGGAGTTTTCACGTGCGGTCTAATTTTTTTATAGTCTCGCTTGTGAGCAAATATAAATGTTATGAGACGGTTAATTATTTGCTTGCCGTTGACTGCACTATATTTTTGAACATAATATCTCAACTGGGTATGTTTTTTTATTTTAAAGAAAGAAAAGAGTTCAAATAGACCCACATGATTGATATACGAAGTTGGGGGACAATTAGGTGAGCTTTGAGACGAACACGTGAGCTGATCTCACATTGTCAAGCTTTTAGTTCGCGCTTGAGTGAAAAGGTACTGAGTCGAAGACGGATGGAAAAAATATTCTCGATCATTGAGTATCTGAACAGGGCTTCGGCACGATCGGTTATGGCGTGCCGCTAGTGGGTCCAGGGTTTTTTTGGTATGAAGGATTAACACAATTCGACCTTCATGGAAAGAACATTTGATATTATTCAAAGCCTTAATAAAAACTAGGAATATATGAGAACTCGTTTGCAATTAGAGATTCCCACCGTCATTGATTAACGGCGGTTCAGTGAGGGCAAGTCAAATTCAATTTTGGTAGTATTAGTTATCACGTGTAAATATTTGCTATTTATCACCTGTTGATGATTTGCTGTTTAAAAGACGTCGACTGCAATATGGATTATCTGTATCAATGTGCACATATTTGTTATTATCTACTTTGATGATTTGCTGTTTATGATGTCGTCTGCAATATGGATTATTTGTATCAACACGCATCTATCTGCTATTATAACCTGTAATGATGTGCTGTCAGTGATGTCGATGCCCCTGTCGTCAATAAACTGTGAATGATGTGAAAACATTTTCATCTTACCCGTTGGTCAGTTTCATGGCCCTAACGTTACTGTTGTGTGGGTTGCGTCACATTTACACACATCTAAGGGACCCACGACATTCACTAATAGTAAACACCTGTCGGCCACTATCAGTAAGCCCGACATTACTGACATCAATCTTGTCAGCTGTGCCAGCCAGCAGCACCAACACAGCACACCAGTACATCAGTAACACTGAGGGAGGTGATTGATGTAACAAGAAGAGATATGGTCCGCAACTAGACGATACGTCAAGGCCTAAAATTCCACCCCCTGCAGACCCAAGTATAACAGTCCCGACTAAGATGGTTTGGCCATGTCTGCAGAATGGGAGAAGATTGTCTACCACAACAAGCATGGGAAACGAAGAGCCAGGAAACCAGATCCCCAGGACGTCACAGAGTCCACTGGGAGGACATTATTAGACAATCTTTGAAGGACCGAGGACTAGAATGGACACAGGCTAGAAGGAAGACATCCGATAGGATACGTCTGGGGCTCTCTCTTCCAAAACTTTACACCTCAAGATAGAAGGGGAACGACTAAGTATGTAGAGGTATTCATACTCTGACGAGCCTTCTGTCATTTTCTTTCAACGTAATTTATCGTATTATTAATTTGGTATCTTCCAATGGTGTCTTGTGCTGGAACTAAGCCGACTTTAGTTTGATTTTTGTTTTTTCTTTTAAAGTGTGGCTACTCTCAATCTGCTTCTCAGGAGGGGGCTGGGGGGGGGGGATACGGAAAAGTGGGGGGAAGGATTTAACTAACTACCATTAAGTCAGTTTAGAACACTATGACAATTCACCTCGCGCCAAGACAACCAAACCTTGCAAGAGTTAAGAATAGCAGCAGATTTTATTTACCAGACCAAACCTAGTTTGAGCATCTTGAGCACATAGAGCCCGGAAAAGAATAATACAATTTGAACACGGAAAATCGGACTCTGATGAAAACGTAACACAAAATCAAAGTGGGATACTTATTGCTAAAATAACAACACCCCAGACCACGTGTAAAGAGGCATCGTCAAGCTGCCCTTAAACTATTTCTCTGAGCCAGCATCTGTGAGCCTTAATTGATTGGCGTAAGTTGTACAATTTAAATTCTATATTTTGCATTATTAACAGTGTGAACTAAAATGAATATATTGACATGTAAAAAGTAATAATGTACCTTAATTGAGCTAGGATGTCCATGTAATTTGAGGCTGGCAAACTCACCATATAGAATGATGATTTCATGAACCACCACTGCCAGTGCTCGTGACTTCTTTATTGCGAGTTTCTTATTGAGAACTAACAGCAGAGGTAGTCCCAAGTTCCAAATGTAGCATGGAGTGATTGATGATAGAAATGATCACGATTTCCATTAGTGCTTCTGTCAGCAGCTCCATTTGTTTCTTTGTTTCTGGGTGCAGTTATAACTTTCAGAGAGTCTGTGAGAAACATTATATTGTCACTAATAGAGAGTCTGTGAAGAACACTGTCTTGTCTCTAACAGAGAGTCTGTGAGAAACACTATCTTGTCTTTAACAAAGAGTCTGTGAAGAACACGATCTTGTCTCTGATAGAGAGTCTGTGGGAAACATTTTCTTGTCTCTAACAGAAAGCCTGTGAGAACACTATCTGTCCCTCTAACAGAGAGTCTGTGAGGAACACTATTTTGTCTCTAACAGAGAGTATGTGAGGAGCACTGTAATGTCTCTAACAGAGAGTCTGTGAGGAAAACTATCTTGTCTATAATTGAGAGTCTGTGATGAACACTATTTTATCTTTAACTGTGAGTCTGTGAGGAATACTCTTGTCATGGGATTTCTCCCCTTGCTCTGCAGTGATTGTCTAACAGCCGCCTAAATTCAAAATATCTACTGAGGGACTTCAAAGGTATCTACCTTCGTTCAAGATAGTAATCTCTTGGCAGAGATTTTAATTGAAGAATGATGCTTCAATAGTCTGATATTATCCAGGCTATAATAAAATTTTTCAGGAGAAAGAATTGAGCTCGTTTGATGAGCCTCCCGATAATTAAATTCAGTAAAATATTATTTCCACAGCTCTGTCCTACCACAAATGTACTTCGGATGGAGTTAATTAATCTTGACCAGTGTTGCCACTCAATTTCTAGAGATAAACCCAGATGCTCTTCTAAAAATACCCAGAAATACCCAGAATATTGTATGCCTCAAATACACGGGATAGACGATGCTTACATAATCTTTTATGTGCATCTTTAGCACAAATAATCTGTGTGCTACCAATTTTTATGTATTTCTTCATTTTTTTTTTTTTTTTAATTACCAAAAATTCACAATTAAATAAAAATGATTTTAATAACACCCCAATATATGAACTCTGAAAATGAGATATTTTAACAGTAATATACTTACATTAGTTACATTAACAAAATGTTCCTCAAATTAAATATAAAATGTTAGTTGTAACTTGTTACTGTTGAAAAATGTCACTTGTCAGAGACTCGGCATCCATGTGGACAACTTCTCCTTCGTCAAGATCATATGCAGGAATTGACAACGTGGAATCTTGATTGTGAAGTTCCAAAATCTTTGCATACTGTTACGCACGGATCATTATTATTTTTCGTTTGTATAAACATTTCTCATATGTATGATCATTTTTTTGACTGAAGTGTGTATTATGTTTTCTATGGTCAAAGGGACATAATCCGAGTTATCGAAACTACAATTTTTTAGGAGTTGCCTTCTCTTGTATAGAGACACGTTCGGTCTATAATTTCTTGAACGAAGCGTGACCACATCTCCTTATTTGGTAGTATCAGTCAACTATGGTAGATGTCTGAAACCTTTCTTAACGCTTCTTTTCATGACCATAAAAGGCGCGACTGTGTAAGACTTTTATCTCGAATGTTCTTAGAATCGTCTTATTGTGAACGGCAACTCAGAGATTGTCGTTCTGCGCATGTCAAAAGCTGGGAGTTCGTTCTGTGTGTTCCGCCCAGGTCGGCAGTTGAGAAATGGTTTAAGAAGCGAGCAGACGCGACCTGCGTCTTGTGATTTTCTGAGGGAAATACAGTGTCTTTGTGAGTTAGTTAGCTAACTAGACTATTTCCCAGTATTATTCACGCCTGCCTGGAGGCATATGTTCATGGTTGATTTTCCGAAATAAGGTAATTCCTCTTGTATCGAACTTTATGCTATCATCTAGAGGTTCGTCATTTTGTCGCCTATTTGCTCGCCTGTGTGATGCAAAATGGAGAGGTACTTTGACTAGGATTAAGTCACCGGTATCTGTATACCTGAACTAGTTAAATATATATGGGTCGCTCTAGACCAACAAGACTATTGTCTGTGTTCCAGGATTCGTTATATCAGAGATCACGTCCAAGTCAGATGGTTAGACTTAGGAACATTTAAAGGTCGAGCTGACCTGTAGCCCATGTATGCTATTCACGTGCAGACAGTGAACGGACTTATTGTATACAACTGATCTGCTAGCATCAGAATGGGAGCATTTATTATTGTTTATGAACATTGAAGATCTGTAGCTGACACTGTTGCAGAAGTTATAGAAATTATTATTATTTATACAGCTTCACGAACTAGAACTCTATGATTTATGAATTTCTGAATCTATTGAACTGTGATGTCTTATGACGCATATATACAACAGCTGTCATTGCTGACTACAGAAATTGTTTTCAATGTGCCATATCATCTTGCTGAACTCGTTAACTATGTTGATGTCATAAGTATCATGACTGTTTTGTGGCGTGCAATAAATGGAAGAAACTTATACAACGAAGTTACCCTTTCTATGACTCTACACGTCATGTTGCCTGTGTGATAACCCTGTGAACTGTTCCACTACCACATACACAGCAACATCCTAAATCAGAGAAGACACCTACATCTTACACTTTAATACCAGGTGTCGATAAGGGTGGCAAGTTACCACTTCAGCTCAAATCCACCCTTATCATTTTTGGTGGCCAGAGCTGGTTCTATCATCTGATATTTTGGCGCACCATATCATTTTTGGTGGCCATAGGTTGGTTCACTCTGATTCCAGCTATCAAGGGGGTCAGCAAACCCAGACATCATCATCATACTAGATACAACTACAGCATCAACTACCACCTTACAAGAAATTTTTATTGAAAGTATCCGGATTTTCTGACAGTTGCTGATTTTGAAACTACCCGGCGCTGCTCGGCAATATTGAAGTTTATGTAAAATTAGAAGGACAAGTACCGAGCGAATGGATTTCCTGATCTGGTGAAAAGAAGGACAAGTGCCGTAACAACTGTTCCGGTCTCAGGGGTACTGTTGCGGGTTCAGAAGGTCAAGTGCCGGTTAAATCAATTTAGAAGATTCAGAAGGTCAAGTGCCGTAACAACTGTTGCAGTATTAGAAGCTCTTTTCCTTCGTCATGGCTGTTTATGGGAGCAGAAGTTAATCAACGTTGGATCATTATCCTCAGAATGCTGATTACATCCTGTTCTGCACCGTGCTGACGCTGGATTTATAGAAGTTAAGTGGCCTGTTTTGTTTGTGAACTGTGCCCTTATGTTCTAACTGAGCCTTCTGTACTTTCACACTTTCTCCTATTGTTTTCATGATACATGTTTATATGTTATATGTTATTTGTTATTTGTATATTTATATGTTTATATTTCAGCGGGTTTTCTCGGTTGGGGGCGGAGTCCTTGCATAAAGATACCACGTCACAGAGGTTCTACTGTTAGCGTTTTCGTTAGGGACTGTGCGAATTTCCTACAGTGAAATTTGCTAGCGACAATCGTTGCTATATCTGTTTAGTTGTGACGAGTTGTGCGTTATTTTTGTTTCTTGTATATATATATATTTTTTTCTTTTTTCTTTTCTCTCTTTCTTTGTGTTTTTTAGTTTCGATTTCGATTGTTTGTATTTGTAGGTCTCCCCTTTGCTATTATTCAGTTCTTTACGTATATTTTTGTGTATACACTGTAGCGTCATTTGTTAGTCATATCTTCGCATATTTCTTTTTAGTTTTGCTGTTTGTGTATTTGACTTATGCGAATGTTTTCGTATTGTTTGATCTTTTGTTGTTGTTTTTACATTGACTTTGATCTTTGTTATTGTTTACATTGACTCTGATCTTTGTTATTGTTTACATTGACTTTGATCTTTGTTGTTGTTTACATTGACTTTGATCTTTGTTGTTGTTTACATTGACTTTGATCTTTGTTATTGTTTACATTGTTGGTGACCTTTGTTATTGTTTACATTGTCTTGTTATTGTTTACATAGTTCTTGCATAGTTAGCTTTCACTATTGTTAATATATGCTCATGCACTATTGGTCTATAGTGCACTTATCATAACAAACTGGTGGTTTTTTGCTTATGCACTATTGTAGTGCAGTTATGATAAATAACTGATGTTTATGCACTGATTTGGGTGGTGCACTGATGATTAAGAAGTGACTTGTGATATTATTATACATTTGATAATACAAGTTGGTGTCAACTCCTGTTTCCCACAGAGATTGGGTTCAACATAGAGATTATACAAGCACTTTATTAAGTCTTGTTGCTATTTAACATTGAAATAAGATAATTAATTATTTCAGGTTCTGTACTCACATTTTAGACATCATGTCTACATTTGAGTACTTTATTGAGCAGGGTAAAGCCCTTGGGAAGACAGGTGATAAATTAGAAGAATTTGCGACTGTTCAATATGCCAAGGCATTGAAGTCGGAAGAAAAGAAAATGAAAGAACAAACTGAACAAAAGAGAATAGAGGCTGAAATAGAACAAAAGAAACTGCAGATGCAGGTGGAGGAAAAAAGATTTCAAATAAAAATGGAAAAACAAAAAAGAGAAGCAGAATTTCAGGAGAAGAGGCTTCAGGCTGAAGCTGAAAATAAGAGACTTGAAAAAGAAGCTGAAAATAAGAGACTTGAAAAAGAAGCTGAAAATAAGAGACTTGAAAAAGAAGCTGAAAATAAGAGACTTGAAAAAGAAGCTGAAAAAAAAAAGTTACAGGCCCAGGCTGAAGAAAGAAAGTTACAGGCCCAGGCTGAAGAAAGAAAGTTACAGGCTGAGGCTGAAGAAAGAAGGTTACAAAGAGAGGCTGATGAGAGAAAAGCAAAAATGGAACATGATGAAAAAGTCTTAGCTTTAGAGTTAGAGAAGTTAAAGTTATTGAACACTGGTAATGCTAATGATGCAAATAAGGTGTCAAATAAGACTAATGCTAAGGATTTCAAGCTTAATCTACCAGCATTTAATCCCTCAATCGATGATATAACATTTTATCTAGATAGATTTGAAAGTGCATGTAATGTGCATAATATAGATAAAACATTATATGTGTATCATCTGTCCAAGATACTTAGAGGTGATGCTTTGACTTTGGTGAGTATGGTAGATGTGCCTGACAAAAACAACTATGAGGTTGTCAGGGCGGCATTGTTAAAGAAGTACCAACTTAACGAGGACGGATATCGTCTTAAATTTAAAACCATGTTACCAGAAACTGGAGTTGAATTCTCTGAATTCATCTCAGGCATCCGTCTTACTTTTTTACGATGGGTTGAGTTGTCTAAGACAGAAAATACATTTGAAGCTCTTATGGATTTACTACTTAGAGATAAGGTTATGTCTTCTGTTAATGAAGCTTTTCTATCTTTTCTTCATGAGCGTAAGCCTAAAAACATAAAAGAAATGGAAGAATACTGTAGCCAGTATGTTACTGCGCATCCGCACATAACCATTAGTAACTCTAAGGTGAAAGAAGGTCTGCCAGTTGCTTCGGCAGCACCTTATGGCCCAAATTTTATGCGTAAATTTCAGGGTAGCCAGAAAAATTTCAATAAAAAGAGTAATCGTAATTATGCCCAGAACCATAGTGATCAATTCCAGGGTGATTCTTCTTCCCAGAACTGGAGACAACCTAATACTACACGTTATTCTACTCCGGTTAACTTTAGAAATTTTCACAAAGGTAATCGGTATAGAGGGAAATATTTTATGCAGAGACCTCAATACCAAGATAATAGAGGTTCTCAACAGCATAGAGATAGTAATGACAGTTATGGAAACTGGAACTCAAACCAGGATAAAAATTACAGTAGGGACTTTAATGATAAAGTATCCTACTGCTATAATACACATTGCTACTCCTTTCTTCACGGGAGAGGTCCACGCGTGTCTACTTCCAAACCCTATTGCGGACCTTATTATTGGTCGTATTCACGGAGTTAGGGAATGTACCCCACAGCAGATTGCTGTTTGGGAAGAGCAAAACATTGAAGCTACCAATGCGGTGGTCACAAGAGCACATGCTCTGGATCCACCTCAAACTTCATTAACTAATAATGATGAAGTAAATGACCAAGATAGTCACTTGACTATTACACGTGACTCATTTATCAAATTGCAAGAAGAAGATCCTTCTTTACAAAAATTCTTCATTCTAGCAAAAAAAGGTGATCCTAATCAGAACACTAATAGGAAATCTTGGATTTCTATGAAGAACGGCGTACTTGTACGTATGGTACAAGACTCGACTACGTCCACTCATTCACAAATTCTTGTGCCTAAGAGCATGAGATTGCAAATATTGCAACATGCTCATGACTCGCAATGTGCTGGACATATGGGTTTTTCCCGTACAAAGTCGAGGGTTCTTGCGGCTTTCTTTTGGCCATTTGTGAGCAAGGACATACGAATGTACTGTCGCTCTTGCAAAGTATGTCAGGAGGTCAAATCTAAAGGACCACGACATGCTGCGCCTATCCAGGCTGCTGACATTCCTATTCGCCCTTTTCAAAAAATGGCAATAGATATTATCGGTCCTTTTAGAATTAAGTCGGCTAGAGGACATCAATTTATCCTTACATGTGTCGATATGTGCACACGTTGGCCAGAGGCAATACCTCTCAAAAGCATCTCAACTGCTGATATCGCAGACGCTCTTTGGCTGATATTTTCTCGCTTGGGTTTTCCCGGAGAAATATTGTCAGACCATGGCACTCAACTTATATCAGACACTATGTCACAGGTAATGTCTATGCTACACATTAAAAGGTCTCTCAGCAGTATCTATCACCCAATGTCTAATGGGTTGGTCGAACGTTTAAATAGGACTCTGAAAACTTTACTTGGTAAAATAACTGAGGATCATCCTCAGGATTGGGACAGGGTCTTACCCGCGGCTCTCTTTGCGTATAGAGAGGTCCCCAATGAACATACGGGGTTTTCCCCTTTTGAACTTGTCTTTGGCGCGCAACCGCGCGGCCCTATGTCTTTACTTCACGATCTAATCACTGCCGATAATATTAGCGATGAGACTCAATCTTCTTATGAGTACGTCATTGCTCTTAGGCAAAAGATCATCGAGGCATGCAAACTAGCAACTTCGTCTTCAGAATTTGCTAAAGAAAAGGCAAGGCAGTTTGCAAATAAGAATAGATGTCTACGACAACTTTGTCCAGGTGACAAAGCTCTCGTTCTACTTCCTTCAAGGGAGAACAGACTTCTAATTGCATGGAAAGGTCCATATGCAATAGTCTCCAAAATTTCTGATGTCGACTATGTTGTCGATATTGATGGAAAGCATAAAACTTTCCACATAAATATGCTCACAGAATTTTATGAAAGACCTGACTATTTGCAGCCTATTTTCCAGGCTACGGACAATTCACAAGCAACTCATGGTCAGTACTCATCTCTGTCAGTTATACAGGATGAGGAAACTACTTTTTCTGATGTCAATCTTCCTCTTTCTATGGTCCCACTTTATTCTACGGAATCTTGGAAAAACGTGACCGTTTCTCCAAATCTTTCCGCTGAGGAACATCGACAAGTTTCTTCGATGTTGCAAACATTTCAGGATGTTCTTACAGACATCCCGGGACACACACATGTCATAGAACATGACATTGTGCTAACTGATCACAATCCTATCAGAGTCAGACCATATCCAATACCTATCCATTTCCAGTCTCAAGTCGAAAAAGAATTGGATGAAATGATACGTTTGGAAATCATTGAACCATCCACTTCAGCATACTCTTCGTCTATGGTTATTGTTCGAAAGAAGGATAATAACATTCGCATTTGCGTAGATTATCGCAAATTGAACCAAGTTACGAAGTTCGATGCTGAACCTATGCCTTCATTAGAAGAGCTACTCAATAAACTTTCTAATTCTAGATTCTTTACCAAACTAGATTTGTCTAAAGGTTATTGGCAAGTCCCGCTAACTGAACGTGCCAAACCTTTTACAGCTTTTTCTACACCTAGGGGTTTATTCCAATGGAATTTCATGCCTTTTGGTCTTATGAACGCCCCTGCTACATTCGTACGCATGATGCGGCGAATTCTCGCATATCGTACAGATGTCATAGCATACCTAGATGATATCTGTCTATTCAGTGATTCTTGGGAAGATCATTATTTGGGTTTATACGAATTACTGTCTACTCTTCGCGAGTATAACTTGACTGCAAAACCCTCTAAAGCCTTTATAGGATTTAGCGAGATTTCTTTCCTAGGTCATCGGGTTGGTCATGGTCTTTTAAAGACAGAGGACCACAATGTTTCAAAAATACTTAACATTTCGGTCCCTAAGACGAAGAAACAAGTAAGGAGTCTATTAGGTTTGATTCAATTCTACGGACGATTCATTCCGAATCTGTCCTCCATTATGGCACCGCTTTCTACTTTATTGAAGAAAGGGTCGCCTAATCTGATCCGCTGGTCTAAAGAATGTCAATCCTCATTGGACCAGGTTAAAGCCCTATTTTCATCTCCACCTATTCTTAAGTTACCTACTATTGAGAAGACTTTTGTTCTTCGAAGTGACGCCTCGTCAACAGGGATTGGGGCAGCACTAATGCAGGAGTATTCTGATACTTTGCATCCGGTGATGTATATCTCTAGGAAATTAAACGCTGCAGAAAAGAATTACTCGGTTTTAGACCGTGAGTTATTGGCTATGGTATGGTCTATTCTGAAGTTACAAAGATTTCTTCTAGGCGCACATTTCATTGTGGAAACCGACCAGAAAGCGCTTACTGCTATTCAGAGCAAAAACTTGAAGAGCTCGAGGTCCACTCGTTATGCCATAGCTCTTCAACCATTTCATTTCTCGGTTCGAGCTATCCGTGGTTCGGATAATGTAATGGCAGACATTCTGTCCAGATGTCCACACGATTCCACATGATTCTTCTGTCATATATATATATTTCCTGATATACAGTCCAATGTTATAATGACATGTTAGTAGATTTTTGTCTCACTTTTTTGTTTTAAGGGAAATTTATAACATTGGACCATGTAATTATCTAAGAAGGCTTAGTTAGTGATATACGGGCCAAAAGATCACTCGGCCACATTTAAATAAATTATTTTCAGGATTGTATTAAGAAATTTACCAGTTGTCTTTAAGATTTGTGTTATTGATATTTTCGCAGCACATCATTGAAGTCTGCGAGTTTATGTCCATTGTGGAACTTTGAGGATATCAAGTCCTGTCCTACATTGGGAGCGGATGATGTCCACATCTTCTTCTATTGAATGTTTTATGTCACCGAAGATCAACACATGTATTACTTATTAATTACTGTTACTTTATATAATGTAATAATATAGTGCGGTATATTAGTAAATTACACCGCTATTTGCAACACATTGTATGATAACACATAATATATTTAATTTCATATTGGTATGAGAATAATTTGATTGTCATTATGTTGTTGCCATCATTGTGGCGTGTGTTGGTGGCACCTTCCTGGAATATATCAGCGTATACTTAGATAAATTTTTTCTCTAAGGATCTGAGATATGATCTCAGTGTCGCTCCATGCGTTGAGCTAATTTGTTAGGTATATATCCACGCATCATACGTGCGTTAGGAGCCTAGATTTTTTCCGGCTCCAGGATTTAAAAAAAAAAAAAAAAATGTTTCATTTTTTTTTTTCCAGGGAGGGTGCGGTAATGTTACGCACGGATCATTATTATTTTTCGTTTGTATAAACATTTTTTCATATGTATGATCATTTTTTTGACTGAAGTGTGTATTATGTTTTCTATGGTCAAAGGGACATAATCCGAGTTATCGAGACTACAATTTTTTAGGAGTTGCCTTCTCTTGTATAGAGACACGTTCGGTCTATAATTTCTTGAACGAAGCGTGACCACATCTCCTTATTTGGTAGTACCAGTCAACTATGGTAGATGTCTGAAACCTTTCTTAACGCTTCTTTTTCATGACCATAAAAGGCGCGACTGTGTAAGACTTTTATCTCGAATGTTCTTAGAATCGTCTTATTGTGAACGGCAACTCAGAGATTGTCGTTCTGCGCATGTCAAAAGCTGGGAGTTCGTTCTGTGTGTTCCGCCCAGTTCGGCAGTTGAGAAATGGTTTAAGAAGCGAGCAGACGCGACTGCGTCTTGTGATTTTCTGAGGGAAATACAGTGTCTTTGTGAGTTAGTTAGCTAACTAGACTATTTCCCAGTATTATTCACGCCTGCCTGGAGGCATATGTTCATGGTTGATTTTCCGAAATAAGGTAATTCCTCTTGTATCGAACTTTATGCTATCATCTAGAGGTTCGTCATTTTGTCGCCTATTTGCTCGCCTGTGTGATGCAAAATGGAGAGGTACTTTGACTAGGATTAAGTCACCGGTATCTTTATACCTGAACTAGTTAAATATATATGGGTCGCTCTAGACCAACAAGACTATTGTCTGTGTTCCAGGATTCGTTATATCAGAGATCACGTCCAAGTCAGATGGTTAGACTTAGGAACATTATAAAGGTCGAGCTGACCTGTAGCCCATGTATGCTATTCACGTGCAGACAGTGAACGGACTTATTGTATACAACTGATCTGCTAGCATCAGAATGGGAGCATTTATTATTGTTTATGAACATTGAAGATCTGTAGCTGACACTGTTGCAGAAGTTATAGAAATTATTATTATTTATACAGCTTCACGAACTAGAACTCTATGATTTATGAATTTCTGAATCTATTGAACTGTGATGTCTTATGACGCATATATACAACAGCTGTCATTGCTGACTACAGAAATTGGTTTCAATGTGCCATATCATCTTGCTGAACTCGTTAACTATGTTGATGTCATAAGTATCATGACTGTTTTGTGGCGTGCAATAAATGGAAGAAACTTATACAACGAAGTTACCCTTTCTATGACTCTACACGTCATGTTGCCTGTGTGATAACCCTGTGAACTGTTCCACTACCACATACACAGCAACATCCTAAATCAGAGAAGACACCTACATCTTACACTTTAATACCAGGTGTCGATAAGGGTGGCAAGTTACCACTTCATCGATTGGAAACGGTTTCACACAAAAACTTGTTGGTTTGTTTAGTTTTAACTAAGTTAACCTTCGAAAACACTCTTTCGACGCATGCTGAGGAGTGAGGTAGTGCCATAAGCGTGCACATGAGGTCAGCCAAAACATCAAATTTCTTCTGGTTATTAGCATCAGTTACTTGTTGCAGTTCCAGTCAGAATGCGGGCGGATCCTCATCCACTAGATGTCCAAGATCTTTTCGGTACGATGCCAGTTCTCGCCATTGATCAGACAGACGATCAAGGCTCTCTTCTGAAACAACTGTTGGGAACTGCGCTGCTAATGGAATGATAGAAGGTTTGTTGATATCGAGAGCTTGCTTTGGATCCAACAGCTGCATTTGCGCCAAAAACACTGTTTTGTTCAAGTGGGAACCTGCGTCGTATTTGAGTACAAAGTTCAATCAGGTATGCAAATGCATCCTTGCGAAACTGGACTTCTTTATCTCGTAACGGTTGTCGCATTAACTGCGCTTCACATCGTCCACCCAGCTCAATGTAATTCAGTTTCTTGTGCACCTGTACATCCGAAGGATCAATGTCGGCAAGAGTGCGATGCTCATGCTGCAATACTTCCTGCCTAATAAACATACTGAGAAGAAAACGATACTCTCTTGTTACACTCGTGTACATTTTGTGAAGACGGAAGTTCTCGGACTGGAATTCCATGTTCATGACGTTAACTTTACCCACTAAGTAGCCGACAAATAGAAGCATGTGCTTCGTGCCAGCAGTGTTCATCGTCTGCAGGATTTGCCCCGCACCGTCGACGTTGTCCACTGAAGCTTCGGATTGGAAATACAAGTGCAGAGCATCCCATTGCTCAAGGATCCTCTCAATGACTGCTTCACGGGACAGCCAGCGTGTTTCACACAGCTTCAACAATTTATTTGTTTCTGGGCCTGAACTACATCTTGTATTAACTGGAAACTGGGAGATTTCTTTTACTACTACGCGAAAAATAGAAGCAGACATTCTTTATGAAAATTTCAAGCCAAGATGGTAGGTGGTTGCTGGCAGCATTTGCACAAAGTGCAAATGAATGACAAACACAGCCGAGAACAAAGACATGTGGAATCTCTTTCTTCAGATGTGCCTGTAAACCACTTGCATCATAGTGGCACAGTTGTCTGCAGCAAAACCAATGACATTATTAAGCGGGATTTCATGCGTGCTCAACAATTTCTTAACAGCTGTAAACATGCCAAGACCAGTCCCATCCTCCACCTCAATGAGGTCTAACAGTGAATCAACTACTTTTTTTGTTTTTGTGTCACAGAATCGCAAAACGACTGCCAAAATCTGGTTCGTAGAAATATCAATTCTCTCATCAACGATTATAGAAAATTTCTGATTTCTGCAAATGTTTATAACTTCAAGCCGCTCAAAATGAGCAATGCCATACTGCATCACATAGGCAGCCTTGGTGCCTTCAGTGACATATTTTTGAGCAATTGTGCTGTCTGAAAAATATCTGCTTGTAACATTCAATCAAATGATCGGCTCGCGAAAACGGAGTATTATGTTCTGCCATGAAAGCCGACAACACTATCTCCGCTTTAGCAATTTTGTCTTGGAGACAGGGCTCTTTTGGTTTGATGAAAAACTTGTTAATGTTCAGAGTTTTGCTTTTGGCTTCGAAGTTTTTCATGTGCTTCTGTGTGCTTTTATGTGTCAATAAAGCTGATTTGTTGGCATTAGTTAATGTACAGGAACAGACCGTACAAATCGCAGCATAGCGGTTACCAGAGTCCGGCTTTATCGAATCCTTCAGTTCGCTGTCTGTTAGCCATTCCGCACAAAAAGCCTGCTTATACCATGGCTTCACTTTTTTACGCGGTGGCGTGTGTATCGTCATGCTGCTACAACTACCAAGCGTACCTTCATCATCGCTCATTTTATAATCTTATAATAACAACAACAAAAAACCAATATGCTGTTTATCTGCTTAAGTCTAATAATGTAAAAAGAAGACTTTATAACACATCGCAAAATTGACCGAGTATTGCAGATGACAGCCATTAACAGAATAACAGAAAATAGATAGCTGATGTAAACGAGTCAAAAAACAACGTCATTGATGTGGTTAAAAACAAGAATTAAATATAAGTGGAATAAAAAATATATAGCACATAATGTTTTACATTTAATTATAATATACATATAATGTATAATGCTCAGTGCACAGAATATACATACATTGTAAATGCCAATTGTCAAATATACTCAGATTAATGCAGATTTGGAAAAAAATTACCCAGATACCCAGACGGAAGCCCAAAAACCCAGATCTAGTAAGAAATACCCAGCTGTGGCATCACTGATCTTGACCTATCCCAACGACAGCACTGAACTCAAAAAGATCCTTTTCTGCTACTTAACTATTCTCCAAATAGATTATTTAAAAAAAAAAAGGTAAAGGATCCCGTTACACGCCCATTGAGGCATATTGTGAATATGGTGTTAGGTCCATATTTTCTCTACCGTCGGCACACTAGGGGTGATGTGGTCAGCATAACGCCGGCCGCCTTAACCTTCCCAGAGTTGCTCTGGTACCCATTTGGGGCTGGGTCGACGCAGAAACCGTTTGCGGCTTTTAAAAAATCCCATCTCATCTGGGGATCGACCCATAGACCACTGAGCTAGGAAGCCAGCGCACTAACCACTATGCTACCGCGGCTCCCCTAAATAGATTATGTGACCCGTGAAATGTTCGGCGAGGCACCTGTCGTGGCTTATAACCAGACAAGAACTTGTGAGACGATCCACGAAATGTCAGGGAGTAATCACGAAGCTGGTCCAGCGTCTTTAAGGCCGGACTGATGATGGTGTTTAGCGTTGACAGCAGGCCACTTGACAGCTGGCTACACACTTTGTTCCAGAGATAGCACCCTCAACTGGCATCACCGACTAGTATCATGAAAGATGAGAAACAAATACGCTCATGAGTATTGAGTTTCTTTACACACAGTCATGTGTTCCTGATTTTCATTCCACCATCCCATCTACCTCAGAACTTTACTCTCTAAGAGCATTACTATTAATCCCAGTGAGCGGAAAACATTCATTATATTTATATTGAATATCTTTACATTTGCACTGGTTGAAAAGGTAAATAATATAAAAAGTATGTACATCAGTTCTATCATCATCCACTCCCTGCTCTATATGGATCTTGGGACTACCTCTCCTTTTGGTTCTTTATGAGAAACCCGCATACAGCAGTCACCAGCTCTTGCAGTGGTGGTTCATGAAACCATCATTTTACATGCAGAGGTTGTCAGCCTCATTTGACTTGGACATCAACTAACAATTTTCACATGCTAATAAGTGCTAAATATAGAATTATAAAATCTCTTTGGGAATATTGACTCCCGGTTCAGAGAAATAGTTAAGGCAACTTGTTTAAGATGCCTCTTACACGCGGTCTGGGGTATTACTTTACACTAGGCTCCCACTCTGACTTTGTGTTTTGATTCTTAGGATTCCGGCTTCCCATGTTAATGTAGGTAGAGTTTTCCTGGGATATAATTCCATAATATGCTCAAAGAAGGTTCGGGACGATAAATTGAATTATGATCCTATTCTTTACTCTGGCTAGCTAGCTGCCTTCTTGACTAGGTGAATCTCACAGTGCTCTAGACCGGCGAAAGTGTCAGAGTATATTGCAACTTTCGTCCCACGGACGTTGTTGTTACTGTCAGAAGGAAGTGTGGTTTATAACATCTAGAATTGACCAGCCAATTATATGCAATCGTGCTTGTAATGATGCGGTTTATCCCAACAATTTCTTCTCATGGAAATTCTGCGCAATTGTGTTTAAAAGTCACTTTCCAATTAAGGAAATGTTATTACCGTCGATTATCGGTACTGTTTATACTCACGACGTCCTATATTATCATAAATAATTTCCTCCCAGAAACTTATTACAACATTCCGACTTTCAGGTGCGTGTCTGTAATAAGTGACCACCTGGATAATTTACTGCCCTGGAATGTATTCTCTCCACGAGAAAAATTATGAAGTACAGTAGCCATATCAGCGATAACCAAGCTCGCGGGTAATCTTCTTTGTAATTCGGGGCCCCAATTTCTGGTACACGAGAGTTTACCAACATTACTGTCGGTCAATATTACGTCACCTGTCTACTTTCTCAGCAGAGATGATGTGACAGTATAGCCTTCCCTGCTTTGCAGTAGTGGTCCAGCCGTGGCCAAAACTCAAGAGTATCTAATTTCGGCTTCAAAGGAGTCTATCTTTACACAAGATTACTCTTGGCAGAAATGTAGATAGAAGAAACAATACGCTTTTATCCCCAGTGAGTCATCACAAGATATTCAGAATAAGCGAGAACAATACTGCTTTTGCAGAAATAAAGAAGTAGAACACCAGACAACAGAAAAACAACAGACGTGTTCTACTTCTTTATTTCCTGCGAGTGCCTGATAACATACCTTTATATTTATTTCATATTAATTTACTGTTTACAGGCCTCAGGTTTCCCTCCCTTATTTGTAATAAATGCTTTTGCTGAGTATGTTAAATCTGTAATTCTGCCGACACTTGTGTGAAGGATAAAGCACTTATTAATTTCAGCTCGTTCAAGCCCCCATCCCTGATTTACTCAGTGGAATTGCATTATTCTAGTATAGCTCTGTTTAGAGTGTGTGTAGTACATTGACTGAGAAAAACATGCAGTGACTTTTTTTTTTAAACCAGCGGTACTAAAGCTTTCAGCCCTTTGGCCCAATGACACATCATTGCGAGGCTGGGGAGCCTGTTTACTTTCTTTCCAACCCGGTCAGGAGCTTTGCTCCTTCCCATCTGTCGTATATTTGCGATAGGTGATTAAGATTTAGTTTGGTCCCTTCTGAATAGACATAGAATTAAGTGATAGCTCAGTGAGATGATAAAATAGAAATAGATTTCACGAGTGAGGTGGAGGAAATATAGTAGATTCTGTCTCTGACACTCGAGAAGCTTCTCTCAGTCAGCCTATCATTTACAACAGAGTTAGATTAGTCAGACAAATCTAATATAATATATAAATATATATATATATATATATATATATATATATATATATATATATATATATATATATATATAGGTGTTCCTCACATACACACACACATAAGTGACTGCAATAGACACACAGACGTGAAACTTTGACAATTGAAATATAGATAATTGGGAACGAACTGACCGCCACACTGATTAAGTTTAATTGAATTTGTAATTATCATAAGAAACTTCCATCACAACATATAAAATTACATCAAACATATACAAATAGTCATAAAGGCAATGAATTGCTACAGGAATGATAGACCCATTGGTATGATCCTTTCCCTCGATGTATAGCCCACAGTCCTGTTAGAAGAAAAGTGATGGCCCCAAAGAGTCACGGATACATATGATTTAGTCTAAGATTTCTCTTTAAAGGTATGAACAGACTTGGATACTCTGATCTATCCTAAGGAAAAATATTGTTAGCAACAAAACAAAACGTGGATAAAGAAATTTAAGACAGCAAAATGGGTGCCAAAATACAACAATAAAGGAATCGCTCAGTCCTGCATTCACTCTATTCAGTCAGCCGTGATCACTAGCTTTCGTTCGTACTTACAGCTTTGGTAGCAACTTCTGGACAAACAATTTTTAGGACATGCACATACAGAATCTCCAGGGTTAGACATTGGCCAAGGGAACCCCAGCTCCACAAAGATAGGTTGAATTCGCTACTTCAGGGAACGTTTCCTTGGTATTTCTTATTTTAGGATATCTGGTTCTGTCACATTACAATTGTCCAGGCACGAACGTCAACAGCGAGCAAAGTTTCATTAGCTTAGATTTCTAGTAACTAGGAATGTCAGGTAACTGCCTTCTCTCAGTATAGGACTTTATTTGGTCACTCCATCACTAGTCACATCTCCGTCGGAATGTTTATTGATTGTAATATTTTACTTGCCACAAGGGCTGAAATGTACTTGAGGTTTTTCTCAGGAAGAATTAAGTCTGGCTTGATAGGCCAGTTACTTCATTTAATCTTAAATGTTTATGTAATGGGTACTCTGTCGTTCTGGATGCCAACGCAATTCCAGACAGGTTTTACTTTATACACCCAAGTCTTTAAGGAAAAAATGTTTATGTTCTTCACAGATATTACTCAGTACTTAAACGCTGGTAAAGTTGGGTCACCCCAGTGTCACAGAATAAAGAGAAAACAACATATAAAATACTATACATACTATTCCTCGGTTATAACTTACATTATAAACTGCAAGCGTAGAGCTTGTCTTATCGTTTAAAATTCCCGTGAAATAAGTTATATTCATAAAATCAATCATCATGAATTAGAAATACATACGTATTTCATCAATAGTCAATGATGGATCAGAGCAGTTATAAGTTAGTTTAAAATATTCTCGACTGATTATTAGCAATTTAATAAAATACATTAATAGCCGAATGAGTTTAAGCTATAAATTATAATCTATTCTGCTATCCACCGAAACACGTCGACTGGAGAATATAACCGACTTTTTAAAAATTAATTTCTTCTGCACAGAAATCTAACTAGTAAAATGAAATAAGCGATTTATCACTAAAACACTCACTTCTACTAGATATATATATATTTACCTCCACAAAGAACTACAGGTTAATAACACGAACTAGAATCCTTCAATATAATGGTAGTCTAGAACTCGGCAAAATGTTGCCAAGAAACTCAGAACTTTGCAATATACAAGATATTTTCTAGCACGAGTGATCTGTCTACTGCAGATTTAGGAGTATGAATGACTAGTCTAAAACTCTCTCGGGTAGATATATCTTAAACAGGCACAGGATCCCACGTTATTTCGCAAACCCCCGTCTCCCCCTCTCCTCTCTTAACACTTAACTGAGACGCAGGCCATAACTTGCCAAAACGCGTCTAACACCTCACACGACATGTGGCCGTTCTGAGCGATGCCTGTCTGGCGCTTTCCACACCTCAGACCAAGAAACTGGCCGTAGAAGCACCGTGACAGGGGAAACTGTAGACTAATGTCTGCCCTTCTGTCTTTCGAGACCGTATTCTCACACTTAACACCGAGAAATTTAACCGTAGAGCGCCGTGTCAGATAAAAATGTTAGACGATGTGTCTGCCATCCCATGTCTATTGAGACGACTTTTCACACTATTCGCTCACATAGATCGTTTGACATATTATGTAATAAAATGCGTTTCTAAATGAGAAAAGAAACAGGTAAACGTTAGAATGGGAAAGTAATATTTTGTCGCAAACGAACGAATGCGAAAATACCCCAGGAAAAGGATAAAAGAGCGATAATAAAGTAGAGGATACGGGTAGAAAAGAATAGAATATAGAAAATTTATTGATCATAAATCTCTATGCGACACCATCCACAGAGGGTTTATGCAGTGACTTTAAAATGATTATATCGAAGTTAAATTTGTATAATTACAAACAACAAAATTTTAAAATCACTTAAGTTTTAGCAGTTGAAAAATAATTTTAATAGTTGTGGATCTAGAAAAGTGATCATCACGTTCGTTATGGAGTGTGAAATGTTACAAGAAGTTCAAATGACTGCATATATTTGAACTTAGCTTCCAATGACGGTTCAGCTCCTTCTTATGGGTTGGTTCTTTTCACGCTCACGCTCGTCCCTGATCAAGATTGTGAGGTGTAGCTCGTTTCCCAGAAATGTCAAAGAGAGTCTACCACGTGGGTCCATCGTCTTAAAGCTTGGGCCACTGTTCCCTTCTTGTTCCAGAGATAGTACTTTCTCCTGGTACCACCAATAAGCCAATCCTGGCTCACAGACGTTTTGCTCAGATGAATAAAAGAGACTTTCACGCGTCTGGGGTGTTGTTAATTTAATACGTTTCCTCTCTGACTTCGTGTGTTTCCTCAGTCCCGGTTTCCTTATTTAATATGAAAGAGATTTTCTGCGCTATGAAAATCCTTCCAAAATTCACCAATAAAATGTGTCCGGTATGTTTAAGAAGGAATTCTGAATTCTAATCCTTCAGTCTAGCAAGGTCTGTTATCTTGGCGAGCGATTTCTCAAGTGAAATAGCTTGAGAAAATGGTCAGATTATACCCACTGCCTTCCCACGCATTTGTTGTGCGCGCCTCAAAGGTTCAGCCAATCTGATATGAATATGTTGCATGACTCAGCTAATGCAAAATTTCAAACATTACTTTTCTGAAAATGGGTTGTACACATCCGCTTGCCCTTGGGTATCACTTACGAATATGTCTGTAAATATGACGCCGTGTTCCCAATGTAACAACCATTACTTTTTATCAGAAAGTAATCTCTTCTCTGGGTCTGTCCATCCGTTGTCTCCCCGTATCCCAAGCTTTGGTGAAGCGCGTACCCGCGTCTTATGGGTAACAACCAGACATGTCTACTTATCACTGAGAAGGGCATAAGGAGGAAAATACATAATATCTGCTACACAAAGCAGAAAAAGAAAGAAAAATGGGCGACAAATGAAATCACACATTAAAATCAGTTCCACAAATGTGCAGATACTGCGGAGTGAAACAAAGATCGATTGGGGCCGCCTCGTTCTATCACAGATGATCAGGTAAACAGACTTGACAAATTAATACAGGAAGAAGTGTAAACACGTTTTTGTGTGCTCCAAAAATGAGAAATAAGTAGATAGTGGAAAAGAGAGAAAACATAAATAGGGGGAATGACCAATAACGTCACAGATGACATTATATAAGCAATATTGAAAATACGCTCAATCTTGTCTTTGTCTGCTGTTGGTGTTGTTGTTGTTGTTGTTGACAAACTGATTGGACAATGCACATATTACGAGTATGTGTTTTTTTTCTTATGTGTTTATAATGTTTATTTGTAAATTACATTTGTAAACTATTTGCTGCTTTACTGTCTTCTTTTGAATTTCCTATTCGATACATTATATCTTTGTAAAATGGTTAATTACAAAAATAAAATTACTAATAGAGCCATTTTTTGAGATTAATTATTTTAGTAGTATTTTATTTATTCTGTGTGATTATGTGTGCACTTCTGTGGATTTACGTTCTTTTTTGTGGTTTATTGATTAATTGTGTGGGTGTGTGTGTGTGTGTTTTTTTTTTTTTTTGTCAGACGTCATGACTACAGTGAGAGTTCCTTCATGAGTGCTCTGGGTTTAGTTTTTAGGATTCCTCCAATTGACGTGCCTCTTCAATCAAAGCTGACTATAGAGATAATGGGGTCATGAGCTGTGTTTTGCCTGGTGTTGCTTATGACGTCAACTTTTCTGACCTACTTGTTGTTAGAGCCTATTTTCAGATAATATGAGTGATAAGGGTGGATTTAAGGCTGTCTTCTGGATGATGATAAGGCCACACTGTCCTGCCACTATGGACGTTGCAAGTACAAGTCCTAGTACGTGGTAACTCTTCAGCTCTGTCGAAATACCACCCCTATCGACACCAGGTATATTATAGTTGAAGATGTAAGGTGTCTTATCTGGTTTTGTTGTTGTTGCTGTGTATATATATTAGTGAGGTAGTTCAGAGTTACAGCATATGAAGTATGACACGTGAAGTCATAAAAAAGGGTAAACTGCTTTGACGTTTCATCATTTATTTGGACGCCACAAATGACAGGTACGTTACATGAGTCATGGACATCAACAGTTCAATATATAATTCAGCATACTAAAGTTTCTGCATGGATCTGCATACATTCTCCAAGTTGATACAGATAATCCTAGCTGACGATAACCTCAGCTTCATTTTATAAATATTCATAATTATCCATACTCCTCTCTGATACTGGAAGATCGGATGTACAATATAAATCCATTACTGTTCACACGAGAATGGCATACATGGAGTACAGGTCAAACTGACCTTTACAACATTCCTAAGTCTAACCATCGACAAAATGTGCAATCGCTGATATAGCGATGTTTATAGGACGTAGAACTGTTCCTTGGGCTTAGTATATCCCTTGTACATATAACTCGCAGGTATGAAGATACCTGGGGTGTGACTTCTAATAGAAGAACCTTTATCACTGTAATACGTGAGCGAGCAGAGATCGACCATTGTCAACATAATGTTAAATTATAGATTTGAAACATAAATGAGGTATTACCTTGTTTCGAAATCAACACCACAAAAAACATACGCCTCCAGGCATTTTGAATAATCAAGGGAAGGACCTTGTTAGCTACACTAACTCACAAAAGGATTCCTAATTCCCTAATAACAAATCACAGAGACACCCATAGCGTTCTGCTCTGCTCAAAAACTCTCTTCGAATCCCCCGGACGGAAGACGATTCTAACTTTCTTAAAATTCGCGCATGCGCACAACGCATGCACGTGAGTAATATTCAACGAGACGATGGTTGAAGACCTTCTAGAAAGATTTTGTAAGAAATCGTGCCTTATATGGACAGCAAAAGAATCCTCAACACTGGTTTCAATCATTCTAAGAAACAGTTGACCGATACTACCATATAAGGAGAGTGACTAACACATCGTTTAAAAAAATTGACCGATGAGTTCCGTCACAAGCGAAGGCAACCATCGTTGCAAAATGTAATCACAGTTAAACAAGAGTTATCTAGCTTAGACTGTGCGACAAATCAAAGTGTACAATTCAGACAAGTTAATTACACAATAGTCACTTTGATTACGGAAACAACAGCAGATGGATTGATTTGCCATTGCCCTAAAGACGCCAATAGGCGTGATGGGAAACAATGGCAAAGAAAACCTATCTGCTGTTGCCCTAAGACGCCACTAGGCGTAATGGCCACTGACTGCTTTGACGGTCGGTGGCAAAGGACGGAAGAAGAAGAAGAAGAATTACACAATGTCTTTTGAAAAAATTATACAATGTCTTTAGAAAAATGATTATACAATGTCTTTAGAAAAATGATTATACAATGTCTTTAGACAAAATATCTGTGCGTAACAATGAGGCGACACCGTAAGAGGTATCTCCACTTGGTACAATCGACAGTTCCGTCCTCCCAGAATGCTTGACTTACTTCTTCATGTCTCTATGCACATATCTTCAAACTTCAGCTGCTGGCTCTGGCTGATTGTTTGTTTGTTGTTTGTTTTTATTTTTTGGCCAGGGCCCACGTTTGGGCACAACAGTAAGTGTTATCCAGTTGACTGTTGTTTAGCACTTTCTTACAAGCCATGTACAACAAGCATGTAAACTCACTGACTTTTACCTTTTATTTGTGTTCGCTACACAGCCAGACCTTGACGGTGACACCTTTTATTGATTTTCCTTCAGTATTGTTAAGTTTCCTTCATACTGACATGTAAAGATGAAGTTGAGAATAATTGTAAGGGACGTAATTTTATTTTACCAAGGGATGCAATCTATTTTGAAAAAAATTATCATGGCATTTAAAGCAATAAAATTTTAAAGTTTATTTATTTCCTAATACATTTTAATAAAAAAAAAAACGGGACAACTAAATGTTTTACAATCTTTAAAGAATATTTCTGGGTTGTATGATTGTTATAGGAATGTGTATTTATATTTTATAATAAATAAATAATTATACACTGGGCTCATATCCAGGCCAGTAAATATGTATAATTCCTGTTTGCATTAACGGTAACTCCACTAACCACATCATAATGTATTTTTGACTGGCACATAGTGCTGCCTAAACTAAAGGTGTGGTATACGTGTACGACAAGACCCCTATCGAGCCCAACGATGACCTTAAGTCCCTACCATCCCCTCCACCAAACATTATTATATGACGAGGTAAGAGGAGCTTTAATTACACTGAGACTTGTATAGAAATTAAAAGACAGTGAGTCGAACACAAAAATAATCTTCAACTGACATATTAAGTCGCAGTGTATGGCTCTGAAACATAGAGAACGGCACGAAAAACGGTAAAAGACAATGCAGTGGTTAAACCCTGTTTTACGCGAAACGTACGTTTGAAACTCTCTTTGAAAATCTGACGACTGAATAAGTCACCAAATTCGCGTCTACTGCGCATCCGCGTTTTACAGACTGACATAAATCCTAACGCTCAATCCCTAACCGTTTTATCCCTGGTCATGTTTTTTTTTTTCGTGAGTTTTTTTTTTCAACATTTAATGGTTGTTGAAACAAAATGTCAGTCTATCAACCAACACTCTCCAACGAGCATAGCCCGTCAACAAACAAAAATGTCAGTTCTATCAACAACTCTTCAACTCTCCAACGAGCCATAGCCCGTCAACAAACAAACATGTCAGTTCTATCAACACTCTTCAACTCTCCAACGAGCCATAGCCCGTCAAAAACAAAAAATGTCCAGTTCTAATCAACACTCTTCAACTCTCCAACGACCATGGCCCGTCAACAAACAAAATGTCAGTGTTCTATCAGACACTCTTCAACTCTCCAACGACCATCAGCCCGTCAACAAACAAAATGTCGAGTTCTATCACACACTCTTCGACTCCTCCAACGAGCCATATGCCCGTCACAACAAACAAATACCAAGTCCTCCTGTCACGTGACAGGCCCGCTCAGGTTTTCCACATCTACTTTATCTTTGTTATATCTGTGGTCACCAGTTCTCTTTCTCCATTTGTTCTTAGATCTACTTCTAACTTCTCTGACCTTGTGGGATTCAAGAACAAAGAGACTGTACGGTTATAATGGCGGTCAACGTGTTTTTAGCCAGTGGGGTGGCCACGTGGCACACTCGCCAGCGTCTTCTTTCCCATCTCCTTGTTACACTGTTATCTGTCTCTGATTGAGTGGTTATTTCTTGTCATCAGTTCCACATTACGGTGACCTGTCGTCGTACCATTTCATTCCTACTACTCTACCCAAGTATCCTATTATGTTAATTCATCACAACTAATTTGGTTCATGTAACTAATTTGAACATCAATCTAAACAAGATAGAGGTCATGACTCTCAATGTGAGCAACCCCGTGCCCATAACAGTAAGGAATCAACAACTGGAACAGACTGACACCTTCCCATACCTGGGATGCATAGTTACACCAGATGGCGGAGCAAGCAAAGACATCAACAACAGAATGAACAAAGCAAGAACAGACTTTTATAGTCTAAACAACATCTGGAAGTCTTCTCAGTACAGCACAAGCACAAAATTAAGATTATATCAGAGCTGTGCGCTTTATGTGCTTCTCTGTGGTGCAGAGTGCTGGAGAGTTACAGAGAAGGAAATGTCGAAATTGTCCTCTTTTCACACAACCTGCCTAAGAAAAAGTCACCGAATCTTTTGACCGAATACCATCACCAACCATGATCTGCTTACTCGGAGCAAGCAAGAGGACATGCACACCATCATAGCAGGCAGACGCTGGAGTTGGGTTGGCCATGTCCTCAGGAGAGACCCCGAAGACATCACAAGAACAGCTATGCTTTGAACCCCGTGATGGCCAACGACTGCTTTGACGGTCGGCAGCTAAGGATCAAAGAAGAAGATCACAACTAATTAGCTGTTATGTAATAGACAAATATTCCTATCCAGGTTTTATAAGCAGCATGATGAAAGTACCAACATTGAACTTCAGTAAGTAAAATGCACGCATGATTCCTTTATTGCTTGGACGTATTCATGTTTTTTTTTTTAAAGGATAAGGTAGCCGGCTCAATGTTCGACCTTCTTCAGTCGCCTTCTGCACGATACATTGTTACTATTCTGTCGGGCCTCCGTATCACACTAGAGTGTATGGGGTACCATGTTTTCATAAACTGGAGCGTAATGGTATTATATTTTTTATAACTTGGAGCGTAGTGAGGTGGGCAAATGATTCTATAATCCCGGAGTGTATAAGTACAATATTTCAAAACTCTTTAGAGTATGGGGTACAATGTTTCTATATAATGTGGAGGGTATGAGTGGTAGAAACAAATATTTCTATACTCCTAATAGTATTGTGTATTATGGGGTTGTGGTTATTTAACTAGGGCTGCCTGAGTCCTCTCGCTCTTTAAGCAGCCAATACCAAGACATGAAGACTCCTTGCGTAGCTTATCTTACACTGTAATCCTGTTGGCTTTTACTGTCATGCATTCTGAAACGTTGCTGAGTTTTAAGTCATGATCTCCAGTTTCTCCAGGTTGGCTTGCATTATAATGGATCGTCACATCTTGTCTCCAAGCTAGGAATATGGAACTGCTAGGGGCATACTGTCATTCCCCGCCACTCCTGCTCCTCTCATGTAGGAAACACGTTCCACGGGATTGCTTGTCCCTCAATACCATAATAAACTACATCTGCCTGCTCGTTTTTCACTGTGTCTGCAATGGCAGGATCTCAGTCTAAAAGTTTTCCACTTGATCTCTTATTGGCAAGGAGTAGTATGGTTCTACTGTATCTGACTCTGAAGATCATTGTGACCTTTTCTTTAGATTTACTATTGATGTCTGGTTTTTTTCTTCTTCACGAGATGGGCAGTAAAGAGTCTTACAAAGCCAACCATGAAGGCAAGAGACAGAAGACTTTGAAATCCAACACAGCCGACCTTCTGTGTGCAGATGGCAGCAGATGACGATGACTGAAGGAATCTTCTGCAAGTTTATACATCGAAGGCTTGCACACATTTATTTTATTAATTGCATTAATTTTTCTGCAGTTCAAAATAAGTACCATTTAGCGCTTTCGCATTTAACACATGAAAAAAAAGCATGTAAATTCACTGATAATAAATTCCCTTGCTGTGTTCGTTACACATCAGAACTTTGATGTCACTGAATGTTGTCGATTACCTACCAAAATCTGTTTCTCTTTTTCTCCATATTGCGATGTCAAATTTGTATGAAGATTACAGGGGAAGTAATTTTTTTTAATGAGGGGAAACAATTTTCTTTTAAACTTAATCATAACATTCATCGCATTCATTATTTTGTTCTTTAACAAATAACAAATATTTTTTTTGCAGAATGGTAAAAGTAAACGATTTAAATTTGCAATGAAAACATTTTGTACAATATTTTTATATTTTCTTATAAATTTAAAAACATATTTTGTAAAATACAGTTGCATATCGTAAACTCTGGTTACTGGGCAATAGATATTTATAGTACCAAAATTCTCTGAATAGGAAGTGTATTAATAATATGGAATAATCCAGTTTTTGGTCTCTTGTAACGCATCAATCTAGTGATTGCCAACAGTGAGAAAATTTTTAGAGTCCTACCAGAGAAGTTGACAGAGCAAGACGTGCCTTGCTGGGCCGTCTGTTAAGTTTTTTCTGTGCTTCCAGGATTTTTTCGTGTGTGTTAGCTTAGCTGTTTAGCTTAGCTAACTCTGTGACCGTTTTGTTTATTCCTATTTGGTTGTAATAACCAAGAAAGGTAAGAGATCATAATGCCTGCACCATTTGTGCCCACCTTTGCAATTAATAATGGAAAGATGGATCTGGAGGGGGTGCCCCTACACAAACATGGAACCCTGGTTGATATATCAGTTTACTGGGGCCACAAGGCCAACAGGGCCTCCTACTCGCTGATGCACGATTATTTTAGCCGAACCAGCCGGTGTCCGGAACAAGGCGCTTGGCCACCCTATCTATAGGTTTGGAAGGACTTTTCAAGTGGTAAACTACGCCACTCTCTGACATGGCGGCGGCTCAGATTAAACATTTACGCTGCTGGGTTGAGAGCACGGAAAGAAGTTTTGAGTTGACCACCCACCACATGTCCTATTTAACATCGAGCACCTAGACAAGGAGAAGTCGAAAGGTAACTTTTAAATTGAATTCCCCCCAACTACATTAAAGCAGAGGCGGTCCAAAGAGTAGCAGGGCGGCGCGGTTACAGGAGATAAAGGGAGCGGAAGTCTTTCAGAATAAAAAAACCAGCCCAGATAAATGGAATTTTTTTTTGGTATAGCCGTCTGCTCACAAGGTGACCCACTTTCTCAATTTGAAGGTGAAAAGGACCAACGGAACAAAGTTTTCAGCGGGTGTGGGTATCTCTACCCGCCCGGATAAAAAATAGAAATGTGACCCATCTGCGGGCAAGATACACATTGCGGATAGCCATGTGGCCCAAACAAGCAAAGCCGAGGGGCCCCCCACCCAGGTCAAACGTACTACGAAAGAGAGAAGAGGAGGCAGTCGCTGAGAAGACACACCGGCTGAACAAAGCAGGACGCAGATGAGCTTGGTTCTTTTGCCCCAGAAAAGCCCAGGGATCCCGGGGAAAACCATCAGCAAATATGGTTTATAACAAAAGTTTCTCCTGTCAAAGAAAGATAGAAAAGGACATAAAAGAGGTTATGCAGGAAGAGGCCTCCCTAGTCCAGGCAACAGAGGCCTGTAGGACCCAAAGAGGTGAGAAGAAGTGAGAGCAGGTCTCGCCGAGCAAGCGCTCCGACCCAAGTAAAAGTGACCTGCTACCAAAATCACCATCGCCAAGGGTGCCTACACCAGAAGCCCTCCCCAAGATATGAATCTAGCCAATAGTAGATGAGCCCGAGAGCTGCACTGAGACCCAACTGAAGAATCCCAGGCCAATCCCCTCAGTGATGATGGAAGACAGACTGTACCCCAGTTGGGCGACAGAGACCAGCGGGCGGCGACAGACGATGATGCTGCATGGAGGCCATGATGGGCGCAGAACATAAAGCCCTGTTTATTGACGGGACGGCTAAGATTTTGTGACGACGTGAGCCGACTCATGAGGTCTACAGTACCCCTTCGAGGAGCCTTTCCTCCCCTGCACTGGGGGCCAGTGCAAGCCAGAACTCTTGATGTGTCCCCCGTGTCAAGCTTCAAGCCAAGGTGTGTGGATGTCCCCCCTCAAGTGGACCCAAGTGAAATTGGAGTGTCCCAGAATAAAACATAAAAATGTACATTTTTTATAACAGTAAAATGTGCCAACACCAATAGTTTTTTAGAGTGGTGTTTTAGAATGTATTATATTAAGAGTTGTGTTAATGTAAATAGTGTTTTACATGTAAATAGGATTTTTTGATAGTTTAGTTTTGTATTCACAAATACACACACTTAAACATGCGCACAGTTTCCTTTAAGCAGAAAACTCCCCCCCCCGTACTGGGATGGGAGGTTTTAAGGCGACACAGCGGTTTCCATCTGTGTCTAGCCTAAATAATCAGTGCAGAACGAACAGTCAGCAAGCCCCCAGATCACCTATTCCCCGTCAGGCAGTCATGTAACTAGGTTAGCAGGACAGCCTTCATGCACCCCGCTTTCGGGTCGAGTATTGCAAACATAAATGTGTCGAGAGGCCTAGTTACGACAGAGAGAGCGGTCCAGCCAGTCCAACCGCTCTATTGTGTACAGCCATGTGCAATCAAAAATACGCATCTTTACTTTGCCTAGCACACTTATTACAACACAACAATAAATTAACCCATTAACTCAACGCGCTTTGTTTGTGTAATTGTCTTAATTTAACCTGTGGGCGGGTGGGTAGCCCAGCCCCAGAACACTGCCCTGCCTTGTAATTTAAAAGAGACAAACGGTTTTCGCAAGCCCCCGGTTTGTCAAATAGTTTTAGATATGGCAAGTGACCACTCTGTCGACTCACTTTGGAGCCTTGAGTAGACAGCTTACAGTGAGTGGCCAACCTCAGCTTACACACTCCGACATGCAGTAGCCTAGTTGATAAACATCCCTCTACATCAATGGTTTGGAGAAATAAGCTAGGGGGGTGGAAACCATGTAAATACTAAATCTAAATGAAGCAAAAGAAAAACCCGACTTTTTGTTCTTGCAACAAACGGGGATTTACTTCTAGGTATCAGGCCGACCAGATAAGTAATTAGCTAGTTACAGGACTGAAACATGGTTTGGTTCGCCCCGGGCTAGCCCTGCCACGGGGGGTACTGGCCATCCTCCAGAATAAATGAAGATTGGAAAGCAGGTCTACATTATAGACAACAGACAATTGTGGCAGAATTGGTCATTCAATCATACAAAAATACAAAAATACAACAAATAAACACAATAAAACATGACACGCACATACTCATCAACATATACGTTTCACCACGACAAGTGACGAACGACCTAGTTCTTCTTCACTATGACAAATTACATGACACTTTAACAACAAACATTACAAAGGGAATAGGAAGATTTTGGGCGGAGACTTTAATTGTGTCCTGTCTGACCTAGACTTGTCTGGGAGCTCCAGGGGGGGGGATGGGAGCCACAGGCGCAGACATAAAAGTCTTCGCTCTTTAAGACAAATACAGACTATGCTAGACGAACCTCTCGACCTCATCAGGACCGTAATACAGAAAAATAAGCCTCGCAAACAAACCTTTTACGGCACTGTGACAATATAAACCCATATTTTAGACGGCCGCATCAAGACTGGACAGTCAATATATGGCATCTAGTACCTACAATATACACAAAAACATACCATACATAGTAGAAGCACTCTTAAATTTACAGATCATAAGGCAGTTTACACATCTTTAAGTACTGGGACACACTCGCAATAAGCAAGTAAAGAGAGATCAGCCCCACATTGGAAAATTTAACAAACAGTCTACTTAAAAACACTTACTACACAGAACAAAATAACACAACTGATACAAGGTATATGCACAAGACATTCCCGATAACAACATTTGCACAATATTGGGATATGTTTAAAAAACACAATTAGAGATAGAACGCAGATTTTGGCTACATTTATTCACAAACAATTTAAGAAAGAAGAGGGGATTTTTAGAAGAAGCAATTAGTTTTTAACCAAAAGTTTTAGACACCACACACGAACCCTCACATTCCCAAACCTTAGAAGAGCAATTAGATCAATATAGACAGTATACCTACCAGGGAGCACTACTTAGAAACTCAATTACACACTAACTATAAACGCAAGAAATCCCTAGTAGGCAAGTTATTTAGCAATTTGAACAGAATGTACAACGCAGTAGACAGAGACACGAAATAATTTACATGAACGGAAAACAACAAACAGATAACACCAACATTAGTCACGCCTTCTCCCAAAACTACCAACACCTATATACTAAAGAAGAAACCGACGCAAATATACAAGACAATTTTCTACAATACGCAAAACTTTTAAAGTGATGAGGAAAGTGCGAAGCTAGACCAACCTTTAACTTTAGATAATTTTACAAGAAGCCCTTAGTACCTTTCAAAAAAGATAAAAGCACCCGGACCTGATGGGTTAAACTGCAGAATTCTTATACAGGCTTTACTTCCCCTGTTTAGGGCCCATTCTAATTAACTATGCTGGAAGAAGGCATTTCAAAAAGGGGAACTCCCAGAAAGTTTAAATCAGTCATTCAAATATACTTACCCTGATCCCCAAGGAATAGTAATGACAAAAAGTCAATTAAGAATTTTACGGTGGCCCATTTCTCTTTTTTAAATGTTGATTATAAAATTCTAAGCTAAAGCACTTACACTCTGAAGCTTAAATCACACATGCACCGAATAATACATTCAGAACAACAAAGTGTTGTGCATGGTAGAAACATTATCAGACATACACATTTCATTAGATACCTAATTCCATACACACATGATAGACAGTGCCAGAGTGCCATTATTAATCTTTTAGATCAGGAAAAGGCATTTGATAGAGTATCACATGCCTTCCTGCATAAGAGTCTTAAAGCTAACAATATAGGGAAATAACTTTTTAGATCACCTGGATAAAAAATCCTATATAAAAAAAACCTACAAAAGTAAAATATTGATTAACCATTAGTTAACTAAAACATTTCAGATTAAACGAGAAGTGTTAGGCAAGCGTGCCCTTCATGTCGCCCTTGTTTATGCATGTAATAACGCTAGAACCTGTGTTGGAAAGAATAAGACAAGACACAAATATCACTGGGAACTTTTCGTCCCTGGTGCAGGGAAAGAAAATTGTTGGCCTACGCCGATGATTTACACGATATTCTTTCCAACAACAAAGGATTCTATAAAAAATATCTTAGAGGAATTCACAGACAATGGATACGCTAGAGAATCCAAACTAAATATTTATAAATCTAGCATAAAGGGAATAGGAAAATGGGGCAAGAGGGCAGAATTCACCTTTCAACTAACTGTAGTGAATAAAATTAAAATTTTATGGAATTAACTTTTCTTTCTATTTCCCAAAAATCCCCCCCTCAAGACCCAATAAAGAAAACATGGACAAAAAATTGATAGAGAAAATCCAAAATAGTTAGAAATTTTACAAATATAAAACGGCTACCAATTTTTCGGAAGAAAAGTATTATAGTTAAATGTATTTTATTATGCCAAAAAATAATTTACACAGCAAATATACAAATAGTACCTAAAAAGATTATAATAGAAATAAATAAACTAATTAGGACCTTTATTTTTAGGAATACCTGGCACACTATTAAACACACTACACAAATACAACTTAAAAATAAAGGGGCGATAGCCTTACAAGACAACAACACTAAAATAAAAGCTTTAAGGAGTAAATACATAGGGGAAGTTAGTTACAAAATGCCCGAGTCTATACCCGCTGGCACACTACTACATTGGTTTAAGATTATTAAAACCTTTGTAAGTTGCACAAATAACAATCAACCCCATTTTTTTTGGTACACACCACCACCACCTTTTTACAAAATATGAGTCTACAAAATTTAGAGGGGAACAAACACTTAATAAAACAAGACACCAAACTTTTATATACAAACTTCTAGTTGCAGCACAGGAAGAAACACCTATAAAGAAACACGAAGATAGGGTACAACCTCCTTTATAACTTGATTACACACAGACTTTATTACAAACATTCACGCAATAGACATTAAACCACAAGCAAAAGAAGTCACTTACAGAACTAAACTACTTACACAGTTTTAACATCACCAACAGCTAACAGATCATCAATAAAGGCAAAAACAGATTAGCGCCCAAATGGTAAACTGTGAAGTGGACAACATATAGAGACAGAAACCAATTTATTTTACACATGTAAGACAGTGGCCCCCACTTTAAACAAGTTAAGGAAAATTAATAGGCCCCCACACTCACAACAGACACTTACTGTACATTTATATAGAGCAGTCACAATGAACACTTTAAACCACAAATGACCAAGAACAAACAGAACTTAAGCTTTACTAACTTTACTACTAGAACAAAACTTCAAGATACCTTGTTTTGGACTTGTAGAAATAGAGGCCGTATATGACGGTAGACATTACGACAGTACAAATATTTAACACAAATATATGAAAAGCGCGCATGACACAAGGACATAATAGAACAACAATTTGAAATTTTTTGTTTGTTGAAATAAATAATTAATTGACCCTTCGGTCGCTAATACAACAGCAAGTAGCTTTTTGTCTGTAAATACTTTTCTTGTCTATATAAATAAATGTTAAATACTCGTGAACATATGTCCTCATTAACCATTTGTCGATGTATCATTTATCATTCATCACCCACGCTTTCAATATTCCTTTTTCAGAAACTTGACTTGCAATATAATGGGAAGGGTGGGTTTATCTTTGGTTTTTATTTTTTTTTTTTTTGGGAAATGGGGGGGGGGGGGGGGGGGGGGGGGGGGGGGGGGGGGGGGGGGGGGGGGAGGGGGGTTGGGGGAGGGGGGGGGGGGGTTTACTTTTACTTTTATATTGATCATGTGATATTTGTAAAAACTTTGTAAATAATATTGATGTATTGACCAAATAAAGGTATTTAAAAAAAAAAAAAAAAAAAAAAAAAAAAGTTAAAAAAAAAAAAAAATTTGCTGGGCTCTCAGGATTTCTCTGTGTTTCCAGGTTTTTTTTGTGGTGTTAGCTTGGCGGGTTAGCCATGGGGGGGCTAACTTGTTTTGCGTTGAACTTTGCTTTTTGTTTCCAAATTGGTGGTCATGGGGCCAAGAAGGGAGGAAATCTTTTATAAAATGTCTGCACCATCTGTGCCAATTTTTTTTACCTTGTGAATATAGGAGAAAGATTTTTAGAGCGGAGGTGAGCTGCATAAAAAAGGAACACTTTGTTTATTACTGTGACATGGGCCCACAAGTCAAATAGGGCCTCATATTCCTTGATAGCCCAGCATACTGGCTGGACCAGCGAGAGTTTGGCACAAGTGGCATCGCGAGGTGCTTTTTGCTTGTTATATAGGTTTGCGAGCCCGTTTAAGTGGTTTGCTACACTGACAACAGCAGCACAAATGCAACATTATGCGGGCCTAAACCATGGTAAAATAAAGTGGGTTGGAATTGGTCGAAACCCGCAAATGAGCGTTGTTACATAGATCAACACTTGGACAAAGATGGAGAGATTCATCCCTAAGGGTGGGGCGCCCGGATCTTCAAAACTGGATGCCGCTCGAGACCCATTAAGAGCAGAGTATGCGGTGCAGCTAGACTAGCAGCAGCAGTACTGGTAACGGGGTGAACAGAGAAGCGGAGTGGGTTTCAAGAGTGAAAACCCGCCCCTCGATAAGTGGAATTTTCCTTGTTATAAACCCTCCCGCACCCCCGCACACCAGATAACACTCACTTTTGTTTGGTCGTTCAACCTTCAGCGGGTTCTGGAAGGTCCAGTTTAGGGGGGAAAAGTTTCAACCGGGTAGTGGGTGTCCCCCTTCCGGGAAGGAGAATTGAACTAAAATAACTCAACTTTTGTAATTGAGGACACCTCACTGCTTCAATTGATCAGCAATGTCGCCAACAAATATCGAACATATAAATTATTTAGTATAGCGGGTTATAACATTAATATAACAATAAGGTGAGTGAAAAGCTAACCAAAGTTTTGATTATAGAGGGAAATGAATAAAGCTGTCAAAAAACAATTGGTCACCAACATTATACCAGCAAACACTAAATTGACTTGGGAACGAGAGCCCCCGCAATCAGATAAAGGTCCCAAACAAAAGCAGCTCAGGAGAGCCCTGAAATTAGAGAGCCCCAAACGAGAATCTACTAAAGATTTCGTGAGATACCAGTACACTCAAGATGGTTGTCTCTCCAGAAGGTGCGAGAAAAAACAGGAGCAGCAAAGACTTTTGGCGGGTAACTTCAAGGCAGCAGGGCCCTGTACAAGACGTTAAGGCAGGGTGAAAGCGTAGCAGCAGCAATTTAATAAAGGAGAAAATTTTCGGGGAAGATCGTGGATTATTAAATCCTCAATTCGATGAAAGCCGTGTGTCAGTGGTCCCGCCAATGCTTGGGGTAACGTTGTGGGGTGGTTGACAGGGTGAAGTGTAACCCCATCATGAGTGAAGAAACGCGCCCAACAATCATTTTAAATGAGACCGCTAGTTTTATTGTCACTTTTTGTAATACATACTGTTGCAGGGGGGTGGGTGTTTGCGATGGGCGGGTATCCAGGTGGTTCTATGGTATGGGGGAGGGCTTTTTTTTAGGGATTTCTGGGAGGGTGGGAGGAGGCGTTGTACAGACGCCGTGAGTAATTATTTATATTGAGTCTCTTTTTTATTTTTTTTTATCCCCGGCCAAGTTGGTTGTGTGGGGTATTTCTTATGGTGCATAGGTTATTGGGGGTTAATTTTTTTTTTTGTTATCTTCTGGTTTTTTTAGTGGGGTCTGTGAGAGTGATGTTGTGTGTTACGGGGATGGTTCACCATCAGAGTTTTCATGTGAAAGGGGGGAATAAAGGCATTGTTGTGGAATCGTGGGGTTCTACCCATCTTTGGGTGGTGTTATGGAGGGATATGGTTCGTGGGGGTTAGGGCCGCTTAATATTCAGTTAATAAGGGAGGACGGATGGGGTGAAAATGAGTTTCCTCCCGAGGGGGTCATCCGGCTTTGGATTTTTCTTCAGGGCGGTCGATCGCGGGGGACGTCCAGGGTAGAGGTGTAGACAGGTATCACCAATAGATGTTGGCAATGGTTGCATGTGTGCGAACCCACCCGAGCCAGGGAATGTGTCAGGTTGAGCTGGAGTTGGGCGACATTAGATGATGATGACGGAAATGGAAGTGGGGTTGTCGCGCCAGCAAGCCTGTTTTTTATCGTGTGGGGGTTGGGCAAATTAACTTGGGGGATGACGGGTGGAGGAACTAGGGGGGGTGTCATGAGTGGTGTCCTTAGAAAGGAGCAGACGTTTCTTTGCCCTGTTTTCCACTTCTGGGGCCCAGTTGCGTGCGTGATGCGACACCAAGTTTCAAGCCTTTGAGCAGTTGTGAGGAACGAGCGAGAGGGTTGTTATGACGAACGGTGCATGTGTCAGAAAGGCACGCCGGAGCTGCACCCCGAAGTCTTACCCTCCCCTTTGAGAGCCTGTGAGAAGCTTGTACCACTAAAACCGCCAGTGCGTGGGAAATTGTGCCCCCTCAAGCAACCCAAGTACAGATGTCAACAACGGAAATAAAGAAAATAGTGTCTTTTAATTCAGTCAAGTATGCCAACACCCATAGTTTAGGTGCGGCGGTTAAATGTTTTATTATGAGTTGTGTTATTGTAAATAGTTTTTTGATATTTAGTTTGTTCGCAAATACACACACTTAAACATGCGCACAGTTTCCTTTAAGCAGACAACTTCCCCCCGTACTAGGGTGGGGTTTTTAGGCAACGCGGTTTTATCTGCGTCGAGCCTAAATAATCATAGCAAATCGGATAGTCAGCCCCAGATCACTATTCCGTCAGGCGGTCATGTAACTAGGTTAGCAGGTCAGCCCCTATGCACCGCTTCGTCGAGTAATGCAAACATGAATGTGTCGAGTGACCTAGTTACAACAGAAAGCGCTCAGCCGACGAGCACCGCTATGCTGTATAAACCATGGGTAACAAATGACCAATTTACTACTTTGCCTCCGAAAATCAATAAAGCACATAACCAACCATCCACTAGTATTCTATTGAGTAACTTACCTGTAGCGAGTAGCCAGCCCCCAGACCACTACTCAGCTTTGTAATTCTACAGACGGTGCGCAAGCCCCCGTTTTGTCGGATAGTTTAGATATGGCAAGTGGCCACTCTGCCACTTTGCCATGTAGACAGTTTGCAACAAGTGGCCAACCCAAGCTTACCACCTTGTCAAGTAGCCTAGTTGTTATATCCCTCAATATCAATGGTTTGAGGGATAAGCTGGAGCACGTATTTAAACTGATCAAAAGAGATAAACCTGATTTTCTGTTCTTGCAACAGACAGGGGTTACGTCCCACTTTACTGCCAGTCGGATTGTAACTAGATTAGGACTTAAACATGGCTGGTTCGCCCTAGGCCCCAGGCATAGTAGTGCCGCCATATTACAAATCAACGAAGATTGGGACACGGTACAGTATAGGACAGACGGTTGTGGCAGAACCGTCATAATTCAAATACAAAACAAACACAACAGACAAGACACACACACATTCATTAACATATACGCACCAGCGACAAGAGACGAACGACCCAGTTTCTATGACAAATTACATGACATCTTAACAAAACATTACAAAGGGACTAGGAAAATTTTGGGCGGAGACTTTAATTGTGTCCTGTCGGACCTAGACTTGTCTAGGAGCTCCAGGGGGGGAGCACAGGCGCGAGAAAAGTCTTCGCTCTTAAGACAAATACGTACAATGCTAGACGAACACGACCTCTCGGACGTATACAGGAAAATAGAACCTCACAAACAAACTTTTACACACTATGACAATATAAACCCATACTTTAGACGGGCATCAAGACTGGACAGAATATATGCATCTAGTACCTACAATATACACAAAACATACCATATTGGAAGCACTCTTAAATTTACAGATCACAAGGCAGTTTACACATCTCTAAGTACGGGACACACGCACAAGCAAGTTAAGAGATCCCCACATTGGAAATTTAACAACAGTCTACTTAAAAACACTTACTACACAGAACAAATAACACAACTAATACAAGGTTATGCACAAGACATTCCCAATAACAACATTGCACAATATTGGGATATGTTAAAAAACACACTTAGAGATAGAACGCAGATTTTGGCTACACTCATTCACAAACAATTTAAGAAAGAAGAGGGGATTTTAGAAGAAGCAATTAGTTTAACCAAAAGTTTAGATAACACGAACCCTCACATCCAAACCTTAGAAGAGCATTTAGACCAATATAGACAGCATACCTACCAGGGAGCGCTACTTAGAACCAAATTACACACTATAACGCAAGAAATCCCTAGTAGGCAATATTTAGCAATTGAACAGAATGTACAACGCAGTAGACAGATACACGAAATAATTGACATGAAAGGAAAACATCATACAGACAATACCAATATTAGTCACGCTTTCTTCGAATACTACAAACAGCTATATACTAAAGAAGAAAGTGATGCAAGCATACAAGACAAATTTCTAAAATACGCAAAGTGTCTAAGTGATGAGGAAAGTGAAAGGCTAGATCAACCCCTAACTTTAGATAATTTGCAAGGGGCACTTAGTACTTTTCAAAAAGATAAAGCACCTGGGCCTGATGGGCTAACAGCAGAATTTTACAGGTTTTTCTTCCCATGTTTAGGCCCTATGTTAATTAAAGTGTTCGAAGAGGCTTTTCAGAAAGGGGAACTCCCGGATAGTTTAAATCAATCTTATATTACGTTAATTCCCAAGGATGATAATGACAAAAAGTCAATCAAGAAATTTAGGCCCATCTCCCTCTTAAATGTTGATTACAAAATTCTAGCCAAGGCACTAACTCTGAAGCTTAAGCTACACATGCACAAAATAATACATTCAGATCAACAATGTAGTGTACATGGTAGAAACATTAGCAGACATACACATTTCATTAGAGATCTAATTACATACACACATGAGAGACAGTGCCAGAGTGCCATATTATCTTTAGACCAGGAAAAGGCATTTGATAGAGTATCACATGCCTTCCTGCATAAGAGTCTTAAAGCGAACAATATAGGGAAATACTTTAGATCCTGGATAAAAATCCTATATAAAAAACCTGAAAGTAAAATATTGATTAACCATAGTTTAACTAAAACATTCAGATTAACGAGAAGTGTTAGGCAAGGGTGCCCTCTGTCGCCCTTGTTATATGTAATAACGCTAGAACCTGTGTTGGAAAGAATAAGACAAGACACAAATATCACGGGGACTTTCGTCCCCGGTGCAGGGGAAAGAAAATTGTTGGCCTACGCCGATGACACGATATTCTTTCCAACAACAAAGGATTCTATAAAAAAAATATCTTAGAGGTTTTCACAGAGTTTGGATACGCTAGCGAATCCAAACTAAATATTCAAAAATCTAGCATAATGGGAATAGGTAAATGGGGCAATAGGTCAGATTTCCCTTTTCAATTAACGGTAGTGAATAAAATTAAAATGTATGGAATTAACTTTTCTTTTAATCCTCAAGACCCCAATAAAGAAACATGGACAAAATTGATAGAGAAAATCCAAAATATGTTAGAAATTTACAAATATAAAACAGCTACCATTTTTGGAAGAAGTATTATAGTTAATTTGTTTTTTATTATGCCAAAAATAATTTACACAGCAAATATACAAATAGTACCTAAAAAGATTATAACAGAATTAAATAAACTAATTAGGACCTTTATTTTTAGGAATACCTTTCACAGTATTAAACACACTACTCTAATACAACCTAAAAATAAAGGGGGGATAGCCTTACAAGACATCAACACTAAAATAAAAGCTTTAAGGATTAAATACATAGGGGAAGTTATAAAAAAGCCCGAGTCTATACCCGCTGGCACACTACTACATTGGTTTAAGATTATTAAATCTTTGTAAGTTGAATAACAATCAACCCCATTTTTTTGGTACACCACCACCTTTTTACAAAATATGTCTACAAAATTTAGAGGGGAACAAACACTTAATAAAACAAGACACCAAACTTATATACAAACTTCTAGTTGCAGCACAGGAAACACCTATAAAGACACGAAGAGGGTACAACCTCTTTATAACTGATTACACACAGAGCTTTACAAACATTCACGCAATAGACATTAAACCACAAGCAAAGGAAGTCACTTACAGACTACTACACAGTTTAACACCAATAGCTAACAGATCACCAATAAAAGCAAACAGATTAGCGCCCAAATGTAAACTGTGTAGTGACAACATTACAGAGACAGAAGACCACTTGTTTTACACATGTAAGACAGTGGCCCCTACTTTAAACAAATTAAGGAATTTAATAGCCCCACACTCACAACAGACACTTAATTTATATAGAGCAGTCACAATGAACACGTTACCACAGATGACGAGACGAACAGAACTTAAGCTACTGACTTTGTTAGCTGACTTCAGATACCTTGTTTGGACATGTAGGAACAGAGCTGTATACGACAATGGACATTACGACAGTACAATATTTACACAAATATACGAACGCATGACGCAAAACATAATAGAACAGATTTGAAACTTTTATGTTGTAGTACTTAAAATTTTTTTTTTTTTTTTTATATTCCATGTTAAAATGTAAAAATCTTACAAGCAAGTTGCTTTGATTATAAATAACCTTTAGTGTATAAGTCTTCATCAATCATCTCACAGTAGGGTGTCGATGTTTATAGCCTCATTTACTTCATCATCTAAAATTTTGGTAGTGATTGTGATATTGTTTGGGATATATTTTCATGTTAAAATGTAAAATCTTACAAGCAAGTTGCTTTGATTATAAATAACGTTTAGTGTATAAGTCTTCATCAACCATCTCACAGTAGGGTGTCGATGTTTATAGCCTCATTTACTTCATCATCTAAAATTTTGGTAGTGATTGTGATATTGTTTGGGATATTGGGTTTTTTTTTTTTTTTAGGGGGAGGGGAAGGTAGGGGAGTAGTTTATACTATGTAAATTACATTGTTTGTATTTGGAATGTATATAAATTTTAACTCTTGTAAATACTATGGATGTAAATATTGACCCAATAAAGGTATTTAAAAAAAAAAAAAAAAAAAAACAAAATTGCTGGGCCGTCTGTTAAGTTTTTCTGTGCTTCCAGGATTTTTTCGTGGTGTTAGCTTAGCTGGTTAGCTGGGCTAACTGTGTTGTGACTTTTGTTTTGCTTTAATTTGGTTCTTCAACCAAGAAAAAGAAGATATAATGCCTGCACCTATTGTGCCTGTCATTCAAATAGACTTAAACGAAGATTTAGAAGGAGGTGCGCTCCACAAACCAGGGACGCTGGTAATAACAATCACAGGGCCGCAGGCCAATAGGGCGTCATATTCCCTAATAACCAGTATATTAGCTGGACCAGCCGGTGTCGGCCTGAGTGGTGTTGCCACGTTGTACCGTTTTGCGAGTCCATATAAATGGTATGCTACACTAACAGCAGCAGCCCAGCTAAAGCACTATAAAGGCCTACATGGCAAAAGACTTGAGTGGACCAACCCACAGATGACCATTCAGATCGAACACCAAGATAAGGAAAGATCCAAGGGCATGCTGCATTGGATGCCCCCCACGATGAGGCCCGAGGCAGTAAGAAGGGTAGCGGCAGAAGTATCGGGGGATAAAGACGCAGAAGTTTATAGAGTAAAAAACGCCCACGACATGTGGAACTTCTCATACAAGCCGTCTGATCACCAAATACCGCACTTTGCACACTTGAAAGCTGCAGAGGACAAAGTTCTGAGAATCTGGGTGGCCTTGCCTGGACGTAGAATACAGTGCGCGGTGTGCGGGCAGGATGACCACTGGGTCAGCCAATGCCCAAAGAAAAGAGCGGCCCCCACCCAGGTTAAGAAAACAAGAGAAGAGGAGGCTGCTGTCGAGAAAACGCCGGCAGAACAGAGCAGGGCAGATGAGCTCCCTGCCCTAGAGAACCTCCAAGCGGATGTTGATAGTGAGGGCTTCCAAGATATTCTCTCCAAAGAAGAGAAAAGAAATAGAAAGAGACTACTACTCCAGGCAACAGGGCCTGTGAGGAATAAAGAAGTCAAGAGAAACGAGAGCAGGTCACCAAAGAAAAACTCCCCAAGCAGAAAAAGCCTACCGCCATCACCAAAGGCGCCCACAGAGCCCTCCCCGAGATGGACCGTGTCGACACCTGTCGTTGACGAGCGCCCCATGTCAGCCCCTAGCAGCCCGAGAAGAAGATCCTTAGCAAGAACCGAATTTCTAGAAGTACAAACACCTGTGAATACCCAGGCCTCCTCCTGTTGGGCGACAGAGACAGAAGAAGACGATATGGAGGCCATATTGTCACAGACGGGCCTCTTCATTGATGGACAAGCATTTTGAAGACGTCAGTGAATAATGGACTTACCTTTACACGTCTTCCTTCCCGGCACTGGGGCCCAGTGTAACCAGGTATCCAGTGTCAGACATGTGTGCCTCCGTTTTGGACAAGTAGCAAGACTCGCCAAAAGTTTTGTAAAATTGAAAGTAAATAATGAAAACAACTATAGTTTAGGTTGTGTTAGTTATGATTTGTGTTTTGAGTCTTTTAAAAAAATATGTAAGTAGTTTTTTGATGTTTTATTTCTTCACACTACACACTTAACAAACAACATGCGCACAGTTTTATTTAGGCAGCCAACCCTTCCCCCTGTCAGGGCGGAAGGGACTGACAACGCAGCGTCGACTGCGTTAGGCCCTAATCATCAGGGCACAACGACCTTTAGCCAGCGATCAGTCACTAATGTGTCGAGTAGTCATTTTACAGACAACGGTCAGCCCCTATGCACCGCTTTGTCAACAAGTGCAAGCACGGATGTGTTGAGTAGCTTAGTAATGACAGATAACGGTCAGCCCTCAAGCACCGCTCTGTCAAGTAAGTTACGTGCAACAGGTGACCAACCTACCACTCTGCCAGGGCCATCACTTATAACATACAATAAACCGTTAAGAAGTAATCCTTTGCTGAGTACTCCACCTGTAGCGAGTAGCCAGCCTCAGATCACTACTCCGCTTTGTAATTCTACAGACGGTTCGCAAGCCCCCGTTTTGTCAAATAGTTTAGATATGACAGGTGGCCACTCTGCCACATTGCCATGTAGACAGTTTGTGACAAGTGGCCAACCCTCAGATACCACTCTGTCAAGCAGCCTAGTTGTTATATCCCTCAATGTCAACGGCTTGAGGAATAAACTGGAGCACGTTATCAAACTGATTAAAAAAGAGAAACCCGACTTTTTGTTCTTGCAACAAACGGGGATTACTTCTAGGTATCATGCCGACCAGATAGTAACTAGATTAGGACTGAAACATGGTTGGTTCGCCCGGGGCACCTGCCATGGGGGTACTGCCATCCTCCAGATAAATGAAGATTGGAAAGCAGTACATTATAGAACAGACAATTGTGGCAGAATTGTCATTATACAAATACAAAACAAACACAATAAACATGACACGCACACACTTATCAATATATACGCACCCGCACTATACACTGACCAACCCAAATTTTATGACGGACTGTATGACACTATAGATAAACACTACAAAGGGACTAGAATAGTGTTAGGGGGGGATTTTAACTGTGTTTTGACTAGTTTGGACAGTAGTTCCTTGGGCCCCGTATCCCAGAGAAAGAAAATTCAAATCCCCCTATCAGTACGACATTTACAACCCATCCTTGACAAACATGACCTAGTGGACGTGTACAGAAAACTACAACCAAACACACAAGCTTTCACATTTCACGACAAGACAAACCCTTATTTTAGACAGGCCTCAAGACTGGACAGAATATACGCAACAAACAGTTACAATATACATAAAACTTACCATATAAAAAACACGCTTAACTCTTTGACTCCACAGCAACGCTCTGAGCGTTGCAAAATTCAACACGCCGTGCCCCAGCAACGCTCAGAGCGTGGTTTTTAGTTTATCACGAATAAACCCTAAAAATCGTCCGCTTAACTGATTCCGTACGTAATTATTTTCAGCTCTGGACGGAATTATTTTTAAGCCCCAAAAATTTACACATACATAATTTACGTTTACTGACAATGTGTGTCTAATCATGAGTTAAGTATAACATATTATATATCAAATTAAAGTACATTGGATGAACAATATAAATCCATATGCCTTTCTGGCTAATTTTATGTTATGTTTATGTTATAACAGATAATATGTACACGGAAAAAAGATAACTTGAAATTTTGAACAAAAATTTTCGTCTTACGTAAGGCTTGTAACATAAATTGTTATCACAATACAGTTTCACTGCTCTCTTTGTGCAGGTAATCCATTTAGAAACACAGAAAAAGTAAGAAAGTTATGGTTGATCACACAGTTTGTTCACTGTTTACATATTAGTAACATATCCTGTGTGTTTTCGGCCATTATGGCGATACGACAAAACACGATTAAAGATGAAGATAAATGTGAAAAAATGCCTTCAAACGCAAATAAAAGACATTGAAGCTTGTTGAAATTTGCCCAGTTTTGTGTTTACTTCCGTTCGAGATAAATTCTGGGCAGTATAAAATATCAGAATAGAAAGAAACAACGAAAAAAATCAGCGTCTTTTAAAAGATCTTGCAGCCACAGCGGTCGGCCATTGCGTCTTTTAATAGATCTTACGTACGGAATCAGTTAATGCAGTTCATATATTAAAACTCGTAGAATGACTTCCGCTACTATTTAAACAACTAATTTGACTTTAGTTAATCAGCACATGTGCGTGTTTTGATGTTATTATCACAATTTTTGTGAAGATTCGCGTGTTTACGTTTTTCGTTGTTTTTGCTAGAGAAATATGTCACGCTTTATATTTACATTTTCTAAGTCTCCTAAGCAAATAATTGTGTCAAACTACTTTGAAACATTGCTGACATTGATGATGATTGTTTGGTAGTCACAGTTTGTTGTCAAAATACGGAATATATGCAGAAAAGTTAGACACACTAGATTTAGTTGATGAGTGGGCGTAGTCATATTCTGGCCGATCAAAAAGCAACAAAACTAGACCTACCGTAACATCTAATCACAAGTTCTTGGTAGAAGATGAAGCTAGGGATACTATTAAAACATTAAACAAGAGTAAAAAAGTATTTATATGACGTTATTCTTATTTATTTGTTTGAAAATTACGTAATGCACGATTGCATAATTTATTTTTTTCTTACAAAGAGCCACGGACAAACTGGTGCGAATAACACTAAATCTACTAATTTTGGCCATAAGCATGTTTTTTTACTTTGTATATGGATTAACGTGACGTTTGAAGACTAAAAAGAAAGTTTTATTGTCTACGACAGTAATTTGTCTTTGGTAAGATCGTATTCTACAGTCAACTTTTTAGCGTTTTTCAATTTTACATGCAAAATGATTAAATTATACCGAACATACTTGTGTTAATACTACCACAGACATTATATATTTGAATTCTCTATCCATTTCCCTACAGTTTGGTATATAATAAGTACATGTTCAAAGGAAAATTCACAAACAAATTTAGACTGAAAGATGAACACTTCACTCTATAAAATTCTGCCCACAAAAAAAGTCTGGCACAGCGTGCAAAATAACTCTGGAATGAAAGAGTTAAATTTACAGACCATCAAGCAGTATACACAGTTTTAAGTACGGGGCACACATATACAAAATTAAAGAGATCCCCACATTGGAAATTCAACAATAATTTCCTAACAAACACTTTCTTCACAGACACAATAACACAACTCATTCAGGGTTACACACAGGATATCCCCAATAACAACATTGCAGAATATTGGGACCTGTTAAAAAACACAATAAGGGATAGAACACAGACCTTAGCAACAACAATACACAGGGCTTTTAAGAGGGAACAAAATATATTAGAAGACGCAATAAGTTTAACAAAGCAGATAGACAAATCTAACCCACACATCCATTCTTTAGAAGAGCAGTTAGACCTGTTCAGACAACACACATACCAAGGAGCTCTTCTCAGGTCAAAATTAAATACTATTACACAAGAAACACCCAGTAGACAATATTTAGCGATTGAACAAAATGTACAACACAGTAGACAGATTCAGGAAATATTTGATATGAATGGGAAACAACAGACAGAAGACACTAATATTAGACATGCCTTTTTTGAATACTACACAAAACTATACACTAAAGAACCAACTAATGTAAACACACAGGATAAATTTTTACACTACACAAAACGTTTAAGTGATGATGAGAGCAAAAAATTGGATGAAATTTTAACTTTAGAAAACTTAAGGGAAGCGATTAGTACTTTCCAGAAAAATAAATCACCCGGCCCAGATGGGTTAACGGCAGAATTTTACTTCTTCTTTTTCCCACTTTTAGGCCCCCTTTTAATTAAAGTGTTTGAGGAAGCCTTCCAGAAAGGAGAGCTTCCGAATAGTTTAAATGAATCTTTTATTACTTTAATACCTAAAGATAATGCTGACAGAAAGTCAATCAAAAATTACAGGCCTATTTCGCTTTTAAATACTGATTATAAAATTTTGGCCAAAGCTCTCACTCTGAAGATTAAATTATTCATGAAGAAGTTGGTACATCCTGACCAACAATGCAGCGTACATGGTAGGAACATTTGTAGACATACACATTTCATAAGGGATTTCATTACATACAGGCATGATAGACAGTGTCAAAGCGCAATACTATCACTAGATCAGGAAAAAGCCTTTGACAGGGTATCACATTCCTTTCTACACAAAACTTTACAAGCAAACAATATAGGTACTTATTTTAGAACATGGATAGGGATCTTATATAAAAAACCCCATAGTAGAATACTAATTAATCACAGTTTAAGTGACCCGGTTAGGCTGACACGATCAGTGAGACAAGGCTGTCCTTTGTCTCCTCTGTTATATGTTTTAACACTAGAACCAGTGCTGGAAAAAATAAGACAAGATGTAAACATCACGGGGACTTTTGTACCCGGGCAGGGGGAAAGGAAATCATTAGCGTACGCTGATGATACTTTATTCCTTCCAGCAACTGTAGATTCCATAAGAAAGATATTAGAAACCTTTACAGAGTTTGGATACGCTAACGAATCCAAACTAAATATTCAAAAATCTAGTTTAATGGGATTAGGTAAATGGGCAAATAAGACAGATTTCCCCTTTCAGTTAACGCAAGTTAACAGAATCAAAATTTATGGGATAAATTATTCTTGCAACCCCCACGACCCTAATACATAGACATGGGTAAAGTTAGTAGATAAAATTCAAAACATGTTAGAGAAATATAAATACAAGACATCTACTATTTTTGGGAGAAGTATCATAGTGAACTGTTTCATTATGCCTAAAATAATATATACAGCAAATATTCAGATTATGCCAAAGTCAGTGGTAACTAAAATAAATGTACTAATTAGGAATTTCATTTTTAAAGGCACCTTTAAAAGCATTAAACATTTAACCCTAATACAGCCCAAACATAAAGGGGGGATAGCCTTACAGGACATTAGCACTAAGATTAAAGCTTTAAGGATTAAATATATAGGGGAGATAATTAAAAACCCAAGCTTGTACCCCCTAGCACATTACTACATCGGACTTAGGCTAATGAAGTTACACAAACTAGAAAACAACCAACCACATTCCTTTGACACCCCACCACCTTTTTATAGGATATGCATAGAAAATCTAAAAGGAAACGAACAATTAGTGAAACAAGACACCAAACTCATATACAAACTTTTAGTAGGAGCACAGGAACCCCACTTAGGTACACGAATAAAACGAGGGTACAACCTTTTTAAAACAGACTACACACAAAGCTTCACAAACATCCATGCAATAGACGTCAAGCCACAAGCCAAACAAGTTACATTTAGGTTACTGTACGGTTTAACACCTATCATGAGTAAGCATTCAGCAATGAAAACAGGCAAGGCGCCACCAAGGTGTAAACTGTGCAGTAACAATACAATAGAAACAGAGGACCACTTGTTCTACTCATGTAGGACAGTGGTCCCTACATTAAGCAAACTAAGAACACTGATAGCTTCCAAAACAACACGACCACTCAACATGTACCAAGCGGTCATGTTGAATACTTTACCTACATTACCGAGACAGACAGAACTTAAATTGTTAACTCTATTAGCTGAATTTAGATATTTAGTGTGGACATGTAGGAATAGGGCAGTACATGACGGCATACATTACGACAGTAGAATTTTTTCACAGATATATGAACAAATAACACATAACATAACAGAACAAATTTGAATTCTTTTTTTTGATTGTTTAAATAAATATTTGACCTTTTGGTCATTATACAAAGCAGGCAGCTTTGTTTGTAAATATTATAAATGTAAATACTCCATCACATATGTCTTCATTAATCATTTCATGGTAGGGGGTCACCACCCCTTGGTCGATGTATCATTAATCATTTCATTGTTCAACTGTTTTCGAATATTGACTTGTAATATATTGAGGGGTGGGGGGGTGGGGGGAGGTTTTTTTTTTGGGGGGGGGGGGGGGGGGGTTATTTCACTACTGATTTTACACTATGTCATACTTGTAATACATTTGTAAATAACATTGTTATATTGACCTGAATAAAGGTATTTAAAAAAAAAAAAAAAAAGGTGTTAGCTTAGCTGGTTAGCTAGGCTAACTGTGTTGTGACTTTTGTTTTGCTTTAATTTGGTTCTTCAACCAAGAAAAAGAAGATATAATGCCTGCACCTATTGTGCCTGTCATTCAAATAGACTTAAACGAAGATTTAGAAGGAGGTGCGCTCCACAGACCAGGGACGCTGGTAATAACAATCACAGGGCCGCAGGCCAATAGGGCGTCATATTCCCTAATAACCAGTATATTAGCTGGACCAGCCGGTGTCGGCCTGAGTGGTGTTGCCACGTTGTACCGTTTTGCGAGTCCATATAAATGGTATGCTACACTAACAGCAGCAGCCCAGCTAAAGCACTATAAAGGCCTACATGGCAAAAGACTTGAGTGGACCAACCCACAGATGACCATTCAGATCGAACACCAAGATAAGGAAAGATCCAAGGGCATGCTGCATTGGATGCCCCCCACGATGAGGCCCGAGGCAGTAAGAAGGGTAGCGGCAGAAGTATCGGGGGATAAAGACGCAGAAGTTTATAGAGTAAAAAACGCCCACGACATGTGGAAATTCTCATACAAGCCGTCTGATCACCAAATACCACACTTTGCACATTTGAAAGCTGCAGAGGACAAAGTTCTGAGAATCTGGGTGGCCTTGCCTGGACGAAGAATACAGTGCGCGGTGTGCGGGCAGGATGACCACTGGGTCAGCCAATGCCCAAAGAAAAGAGCGGCCCCCACCCAGGTTAAGAAAACAAGAGAAGAGGAGGCTGCTGTCGAAAAAACGCCGGCAGAACAGAGCAGGGAAGATGAGCTCCCTGCCCTAGAAAACCTCCGAGCGGATGTTGATAGTGAGGGCTTCCAAGATGTTCTCTCCAAAGAAGAGAAAAGAAATAGAAAGAGACTACTGCTCCAGGCAACAGGGCCTGTGAGGAACAAAGAGGTCAAGACAAACGAGAGCAGGTCGCCAAAGAAAAGCTCCCCAAGCAGAAAAAGCCTACCGCCGTAACCAAAGGCGCCCACAGAGCCCTCCCCGAGATGGACCGTGTCGACACCTGTCGTTGACGAGCGCCCCATGTCAGCTCCTAGCAGCCCGAGAAGAAGATCCTTAGCAGAAACCGAATTTCCAGAAGTGCAAACACCTGTGAATACCCAAGCCTCCTCCTGTTGGGCGACAGAGACAGAAGAGGACGATATGGAGGCCATATTGTCACAGACGGGCCTCTTCATTGATGGACAAGCTTTTTGAAGACGTCAGTGAATAATGGACTTACCTTTACACGTCTTCCTTCCCGGCACTGGGGCCCAGTGTAACCAGGTATCCAGTGTCAGACATGTGTGCCCCCGTTTTGGACAAGTAGCAAGACTCGCCAAAAGTTTTGTAAAATTGAAAGTAAATAATGAAAACAACTATAAGTTAGGTTGTGTTAGTTATGATTTGTGTTTTGAGTCTTTAAAAAAATATGTAAGTAGTTTTTTGATGTTTTATTTCTTCACACTACACACTTAACAAACAACATGCGCACAGTTTTATTCAGGCAGCCAACCCTTCCCCCTGTCAGGGCGGAAGGGACTGACAACGCAGCGTCGACTGCGTTAGGCCCTAATCATCAGGGCACAACGACCTTTAGCCAGCGATCAGTCACTAATGTGTCGAGTAGTCATTTTACAGACAACGGTCAGCCCCTATGCACCGCTTTGTCAACAAGTGCAAGCACGGATGTGTTGAGTAGCTTAGTAATGACAGATAACGGTCAGCCCTCAAGCACCGCTCTGTCAAGTAAGTTATGTGCAACAGGTGACCAACCTACCACTCTGCCAGGGCCATCACTTACAACATATAATAAACCGTTAAGAAGTAATTTTTTGCTGAGTACTCCACCTGTAGCGAGTAGCCAGCCTCAGATCACTACTCCGCTTTGTAATTCTACAGACGGTTCGCAAGCCCCCGTTTTGTCAAATAGTTTAGATATGGCAAGTGGCCACTCTGCCACTTTGCCATGTAGACAGTTTATAGCGAGTGGCCAACCTCAGCCTACCACTCCGACATGCAGTCTAGTGATAATATCTCTCAATATCAATGGTTTGAGAAATAAGCTGGACCATGTAATTAAGCTAATGAAAAGAGAGAAACCCGACTTTTTGTTCTTGCAACAAACGGGAATTACTTCTGGTTATCATGCCGACCAGATCGTAACTAGATTAGGACTTAAACATGGCTGGTTCGCCCGGGGCACCTGCCATGGGGGTACTGCCATCCTCCAGATAAATGAAGATTGGGAAGCAGTACATTATAGAACAGACAATTGTGGCAGAATTGTCATTATACAAATACAAAATAAACACAATAAACATGACACGCACACACTCATCAACATATACGCACCAGCGACAAGTGACGAACGACCTAGTTTCTATGACAAATTACATGACACTTCAACAAAACATTACAAAGGGACTAGGTAGATTTTGGTCGGAGACTTTAATTGTGTCCTGTCTGACCTAGACTTGTCTGGGAGCTCCAGGGGGGAGCACAGGCGCGAGAAAAGTCTTCGCTCTTAAGACAAATACAGACTATGCTAGACGAGCACGACCTCTCAGACGTATACAGGAAAATAGAACCTCACAAACAAACCTTTACGCACTATGACAATATAAACCCATACTTTAGACGGGCATCAAGACTGGACAGAATATATGCATCTAGTACCTACAATATACACAAAACATACCATATAGGAAGCACTCTTAAATTTACAGATCACAAGGCAGTTTACACATCTTTAAGTATGGGACACACGCATAAGCAAGTAAAGAGATCCCCACATTGGAAATTTAACAACAGTCTACTTAAAAACACTTACTATACAGAACAAATAACACAACTGATACAAGGTTATACACAAGACATTCCCGATAACAACATTGCACAATATTGGGATATGTTAAAAAACACAATTAGAGATAGAACGCAGATTTTGGCTACATTTATTCACAAACAATTTAAGAAAGAAGAGGGGATTTTAGAAGAAGCAATTAGTTTAACCAAAAGTTTAGGCAACACGAACCCTCACATCCAAACCTTAGAAGAGCAATTAGATCAATATAGACAGTATACCTACCAGGGAGCACTACTTAGAACTAAATTACACACTATAACGCAAGAAATCCCTAGTAGGCAATATTTAGCAATTGAACAGAATGTACAACGCAGTAGACAGATTCATGAAATAACAGATATGAACGGACAACAACAAACAGATAACACCAACATTAGTCACGCTTTCTTCCAATACTACAAAAAACTATATACTAAGGAAGAAACTGACGCAAATATACAAGACAAATTTCTACAATACGCAAAACGTTTAAGTGATGAGGAAAGTGCGAAGCTAGACCAACCTTTAACTTTAGATAATTTACAAGAGGCCCTTAGTACCTTTCAAAAAGATAAAGCACCCGGACCTGATGGGTTAACTGCAGAATTCTACAGGGCTTTCTTCCCCTGTTTAGGGCCCATTCTAATTAAAATGCTGGAAGAGGCATTTCAAAAAGGGGAACTTCCAGAAAGTTTAAATCAGTCATATATTACCCTGATCCCCAAGGATAGTAATGACAAAAAGTCAATTAAGAATTTTCGGCCCATTTCTCTTTTAAATGTTGATTATAAAATTCTAGCTAAAGCACTTACTCTGAAGCTTAAATCACACATGCACCGAATAATACATTCAGATCAACAAAGTGGTGTACATGGTAGAAACATTAGCAGACATACACATTTCATTAGAGACCTAATTACATACACACATGATAGACAGTGCCAGAGTGCCATATTATCTTTAGATCAGGAAAAGGCATTTGATAGAGTATCACATGCCTTCCTGCATAAGAGTCTTAAAGCTAACAATATAGGGAAATACTTTAGATCCTGGATAAAAATCCTATATAAAAAACCTGAAAGTAAAATATTGATTAACCATAGTTTAACTAAAACATTCAGATTAACGAGAAGTGTTAGGCAAGGGTGCCCTCTGTCGCCCTTGTTATATGTAATAACGCTAGAACCTGTGTTGGAAAGAATAAGACAAGACACAAATATCACGGGGACTTTCGTCCCCGGTGCAGGGGAAAGAAAATTGTTGGCCTACGCCGATGACACGATATTCTTTCCAACAACAAAGGATTCTATAAAAAATATCTTAGAGGTTTTCACAGAGTTTGGATTCGCTAGCGTATCCAAACTAAATATTCAAAAATCTAGCATAATGGGAATAGGTAAATGGGGCAATAGGTCAGATTTCCCTTTTCAATTAACGGTAGTGAATAAAATTAAAATTTATGGAATTAACTTTTCTTTTAATCCTCAAGACCCCAATAAAGAAACATGGACAAAATTGATAGAGAAAATCCAAAATATGTTAGAAATTTACAAATATAAAACAGCTACCATTTTTGGAAGAAGTATTATAGTTAATTGTTTTATTATGCCAAAAATAATTTACACAGCAAATATACAAATAGTACCTAAAAAGATTATAACAGAAATAAAAGCTTTAAGGATTAAATACATAGGGGAAGTTATAAAGAGCCCGAGTCTATACCCGCTGGCACACTACTACACATTGGTTTAAGATTAAAAAACCTTTGTAAGTTGAATAAACAATCAACCCCCATTTTTTTTGGTACACCACCACCTTTTTACAAAATATGTCTACAAAATTTAGAGGGGGAACAAACACTTAATTATAAAATAAGACACCAAACTTATACACAACAAACTTCTAGTTGCAGCACAGGAAACACCTATAAAGACACGAAGAGGGTACAACCTCTTTATAACTGATTACACACAGAGTTTTACAAACATTCACGCAATAGACATTAAACCACAAGCAAAAGAAGTCACTTACAGACTACTACACAGTTTAACACCAATAGCTAACAGATCATCAATAAAAGACCCCAGGCAAAACATCCATTTAGCGCCCAAATGTAAAACTGTGGTAGTGACAATATTAAAATTCAGAAAATACCACATATATTATTAACACCCACTACCCCCCCCACCCCACACTCCCCCATTTTTTTAAACCCAATCTTCAATTTTTAAATTAAACACCACCTCACCCCCAACAATTCTCCAGGAAAGATTAATCTTACTAACATATACCAAAATCACAATTTAAATATATTACCACCGTACAACCCTGAACCAAATAACACACCCATCTAACTACCCAAACAAACCTCCCACATTTTAATACCCCAAAACTTACACACAATTTTTACCATTACTTTATGGACACTACAAAATAAACACAAAACCTTTCATATTACAAACAATCTTAAATAAACATAAATATCATTACATTTTTTTCACCAACACAAATATAACAATACACCCCAATTACCTCCTAAACATCATATAAAAATTACTTCTTTCAAACAAAACAAAAAACACCATTTACAACCACACCACCTACCAACACCAATTTATTAAAAAATACCCAATCTTACCCCCAACCCAAGTTGCTTTACACCCCCCAAAAACACTTTTACCCCCCCCCCCCCCTAAAATACCCCTTTCCACATACCACCCCCCCCCCAATAAACCCCCCCCCTACTCAAATTTTCAAACCCAAACCCCCATAGCATTTACCTTCATCAACCCCCCCCCTTAAAATCCCCCCACACCCCAAAATACCCCCCAATATATGACCCCCACCCCCTAAAAAAATACTTCATGTTCAAAATTCTTCTAAAAACCTACAATCCAAGTTCCTGTGGTCATCCCCCCTAACCACTTTACTCCTAATACACAATCATCAATTTTCTCACAATAGGGTGACTCATCACCCTTTAAATAGCCCCATTTAATACCGGGTGGGGGGGGGGGGGGGGGGGGGGGGGGGGGGGGGAGCAATCACCCCCTCTTATGAACTCCAAAGTTAAACATTACTGAATACCCACACCCTTTTCTACCAAAAAATCACCCCCCCCCCAAAATTAACCCCACCAATACAAACCCCCCCCCCTAAATGATTAACCTCCTACCCCCTCCCCCTCCCCACTACTACCCCCCCCCCACAACCACCCCCCCCATAATCCACCTCCCAAAAAAACCCCCCCAATCCCCACAAACCCCCCCTTACCAATAAAATGCACCTAAATATTCTCCACTACCACAAATATAACCCCAAAACCCCCCCACCATACATACCCCTACCCCCCCAACCCACTAGGCCCTAACCCCCCACCCCCCCCCAACCTCTCAACAAGGGGGGGGGGGTCCCCCCATATTATCTACCCATCCACCACCCCATCCCATCAAAATACCCCCCCCCCTTTTATATCAATCCCCCCCATATATAATTTCAACCCAAACAACAACCCCCTATTAAATACCCCCCCCCCCCCCCCCCCCCCCCCACCCAACCCACGCCCCCCCCCCCCCCCCCAAAAACCCCATAAAACCACTAACCTACCTTACCCCAACAGTAGAAACCCCCCCCCCCCCCCCCCCCCCAATACAACCCCCCCCCCCCCCCCCCCCCCCCCCCCCCCCCCCCCCCTTCTACCTAAAAGAACACCAGAGGACACACCCCTGCAACCACACAAAACCCAAATCATATCCCCCCAATACTGTCAACCACAATGAATACTGGGCCTCTAAATCTGCTTTTTAGTGGTTTTTTCAATAGTCATGATACATGTTCAATTTACTTTCTAGTAAACACTGTTATCAAACGACCCTCTGTTTATGATCCTTGCACCTCTTAACACTATCGACGGCCCATTTCGTTTAAAAAAAGCTAAGTCTCTTTATATACATGGTTTAACTCATATTTGCTCGTTTTTGTTTTTGCTTGTTATTAGCCAGAATATAATCGGTCCTTGTCTTAATGCTGATTTCCCCGTTAGATATCATGCCCTTCAATATATTTCCGTTAAAGTTTTCATAATATTCTTTGTAGAGAGGCCCTACATAACTAATAGAAAAAAAAAGTTGTTTTGTCGTTTGAGTAGGCCTACTTGTATTCCAGCACTACAAGATTAGTTCTGCTTTTATTTTTTAATAAATTGGCAATCTGTATATCAATTTAAGGCTCCCTACGACGTAATAAATTATTTCGTAGAATTTTTGGTGGGACGTTTTCTTTTCTTATCCTAGATTTGATATTCTGTATCTAATTTTTGTTTCATATAATTTTTTTTTTGTTTTTTTGTTGTGAGGCTGTATTAGCCGTTTGCTTGAGGTTCGACAAGTATTATTTAATCATTCCTCTTCATCTACAAAGATTTTTATTAGTTTGAAGATATTTTCATCCACTGAATTGGATTGGCTAGCCTAATTCACACAAGAACAAAAGCTTGTGCAGTCCTGGTAAGTTTCAGGTCGAATGGTCTTAAACTCTCCATGCATTGTTAGATGCATCCAAGTTAGGATCAACCCATGCTTTTGGAATGTAGCATTATTCAGCAAAGATATTGAAGTAAGTAGCTTCAGATTATATGATCTGAAGTACATGTTTAAATCCGAAATTGCATGAACAAATGATTTGCGCAATGAAGAAGGGAGCATCTATTACGACCTTTTTTGCTCAGCAAAGCAGGAAGAGGGTGGTGCATTATAAGTGTTTTGTTTTCTGAAACGTTTTATTTGCCCCCATTTTCATTGCCCAGCATACTTAACCTTACAAAACACTTACATCGAAAGAACAGTTTAACATCATGATCACTTTAGTTTTTTTATAATTAAAAGAACAGTTTATGCTATTATCAATGTTTTTTATATCACAATAAATTCCGAATGCTAATAGATTTGTATATTGTCATTTCTCAATTATATAAAACTGTAATTGCGTAATAATTTATTAATAATATCTTTTTGCTAAGAGATTTTTGGGTGTTTGTAATGATTTTTTTGGTCCGGCGTACAGATTTTGGTTGTCTCAGAAGGTTGACAGGTTATGCAACGAGCAGTTTGACCCAAAGCACTGACCTAAATGTCCTGGTGTAATTACCTATGGCCATTACAACACAGTCTTGATCCAAAGCACTGACCTATAGGTCCTGTGTAATTCCTAGTGGGCCATTAACCAAAACAGTTGGAGATCTCAAATCCTGGACCTATAGGTCCTGTGGGACTAATTCCTAGGGCCATTACACACAGTTGATCCACAAAAGCACACTGACCTATAGTCCTGTGTAATTGCCTAGGGTCTCTAATGAACAGGACTACTTGTCTCCCGTCCAGACGTGTCGTACAAGGTCAACTAATAAGAGGGTCGGTGCATGGGTGATTATACCGTTCCATTTTCCGACGCATCCAGAAGATGTAATCTAATTTATATTTTGATAGTCGAAGGGTACAGCACTGCGATATGTTTTTTACTCCCTGGAAGCGGGTTCTTGAAATTAGGGGTAACCTTCCCTGTGGTTTATTCTTTCATAAGAGGTATTATTAACATGTTACTTCAAATCTAGTTTTCTGATCTACGCATGCGTTAGTTTTTAGCGCGGAGACGGAGCAAACTTCCGCCTGAGTGAAAGCCTGGTTTTTGCCGGATGAAGATGACCGCTGTCCCTTGCGAGTCTGTATTATCTGGGTGGAAAAAGATAGTCTTATCTTAGTGATTTCCCCATAAAAGAGTTATTCTGTTTTCGTTCACAGGAATGACGACATGTGTTAAATTTGTGTAGTGTTTTGGAATTCTGCAACCAGGGTAAAAATATGCTCTATTACATGCAAAAGTTGTTTGCAGAACATTGAGTACAGAACCTGTAGAGTAAGCTCTCACAGTTATCTTGTGATCCAAGTCCATTGTATGTGCTTGTCGTAGTCAACTAGGTCCCTATTCGTTCAAGTACTTTTACGTTGAAGTCACGATAGACTGCATTAATATATATATAGTATATCTAATATATATATAAAATATATAATTATATATATATATATATATATATATATATATATGATTGCTAGGAAATCTGCCAGGATGGCGGTATGTTTCCAGCAAAGGAGCAAGATTTAAAACATGTTTATGTAAAAATGTACAGTGGTTTTACGACAACCATTAAGATGTCGTTATACGGCCTATAACATGGAACAAAAGAAAAGTACCTTGCAAGGGTGAAACAGACGAAGTCTAGATTTATAATTACAATTTTACAGGCTTCTATAGTAGGCATCTATATAGTTTGTTTTTAAGGACTGAACTGTCCGCGTGCAGTGCAAGAGCCCCTGAGCTACTGTAGGAAAAGAATATGTGGGTCATGCCAGCATTATAGCATCATACATACATAGCTTAATACATGAAAACTGATGATGTTTTTCAGATATCCTAATTGTTATCACCTAAGAAACAGTTATAAAGTACAGACCATTGGTCGATAACGGCCTTATAGACGAAGGGGTTCAACGGGGGGGGGGGGGGGGGGGGGGGGGGGGGGAAGCTCTTACGTAATACCACAAGTCTTTTTTGCCAGTCGTATCCAATATAGCATGATGTTTCTTGAATTCACGTCCATTATTGACTGTAACTGTTGATGTCACCGTTGTCATGTAAAATAAATGGTTGAAAAGTTCGCGAGCAGATTTCTATCAAATACAGACTTACTGCGTGTTG